>PVKE010019392.1:0-28517 GCA_004027555.1 Craseonycteris thonglongyai | reverse complement strand
AAAAAAAAAAAAAAAAAAAAAAAAAAAAAAAGAAAATCAAATAACATCCCAGTCAACTGCCCACCTAATTTTGCTCATGGTATATTAGCTATTACCACAGATTCCTGCTTTACCACTTCAGCCTTACTGCTTGTTATGGTAATTATGTTAACATTGTCAGGTGGTTAAAAACTGCCTTCTGACCTGTGATAGTTAATGTTAAGGAGGCTAGTTTTCTCCCATCATCTCCCAAGGTCAATGAAAGCCAAAAAAGAATAACTATTGCCAAACTTCTCAAATATGCTGATACTCATCTTTCCAGAGCATTCCTTATTAGGTTAAGTGAATACAGTGTCCTTTGGAGCCTCCTAAGGAATACAGTCAGGAATTAAGTTTCCAGGACAAAGATATCCATTTTATCATTCCCATCTCCTTATCTTCTGACCCCTTCTTTAACACCATACAAATGGGCTTTGGCATCTCTTCTCTATGTTTCTGTTGAGTCGAGGCTTTAAAGCATCACCCTAGCAAATAATTAAGACCCAATTTTGGTGTCCCTGAAGCATTAAATTTCAAATTCTGGTTGAGTGACCCATGTAAATAAACTTCTTTATATAGTCCCCAAGTTCAAAGCCTTAAAAACAAAAACATTCCTACACACTTGGGAGGAGGGGGTATTCTATTTCTTTCATTAGAAGTCTATTTCTTTTTGGAGGAAGACTTTGCTATGTTAGGCTGTGCTGAGATCTGAGATCTGGTTCTGATTATTTGCCTGGAGGTAATGAAATTGGAAGTTGGTCTTACGAGGATAAACATCATAAGGCAAGAAAACCACTTTAAGTTGGGTCATTACATAGTCTCTTAGAAAAAGGAAACTATTCTCTGGAAACAGTGAAAGAAATACTTTTGCTGGTCAGGAAAGTTTGAAGAAATTGGAGGAGGTGCACTTATAATATTATTAGGCTTTTCTACGTACATTTCCCTATCCCAGCAGGTGTAGTGCTTGAATAATGTCACTCCAAATTCATGCCTACCCAGAACCTCAGAATGTGTCCTTACTTAGAAATAGGGTTCTTGCAGATGTAATTAGTTAAGATGACATAAAAGAAGAGAAGACACAGAGAAGAAAGCTATATGAAAACAGAGGAAGAAAATGGAGTTATGCTGCCACAAATAAAGGAATATCAGGAGCCACCAGAAAGTGAAAGAGGAAAGAGAGGATTTCCTCCTAGAGCTTTAACAGGGAGCATGGCCTGACCAAGACCTTGATTTAGGATTTCTGGCCTCCACACTGTGAATAAATCTCTGTTATTTTAAGTCACCCAGTTTATAGAATTTTGTTGTGGCAGTTAATATACCAAGTTTCAGGGTCACACTCTTATCAGCACTTTGACTTTAACAAGCAAGACCTATCGAATTATGTGTTTAGTTTCCTTATTAACATATACTGGGCCTATATTTTGGGGCCTATATTTAGCAGTTTTCTCTAGAACTGCAGAAGCTACGAATCCTTTAATGCTCCCTTACAGGGCCTCTGGCATGCCTTAAACCAGTAAATAACTGTTCTGAGTTGATCCTTTTATTTTCACAGTCTCCAGTGCTTTAGTAGGCAAAATAATAGCCTCTCAAAGATGTCTGTGCCCTAATCCTCAGAACCAACAAATGTGTTACCTTATATGACAAAAAAGACTTTTCAGATGTGTAAGGTTTGTTGAGATGTGGAGTTTCCTAAATTATCATGGTGGACCCAATCTACTCACCTTTCCCAGCTATGGTTAGAAAGGGATGTAATGATGGAAAGTCAGAAAGGTGATATACTGTCTTTGAAGATGAAAAAAGAGGGCTACAAGCCTAGGAATGTGAATAGCCTATAAAAGCTGAAAAAGGCAATAGAACAGATTTTCCTCTAAAGCTACTAGAAAGGAATGCAACCCTGCCGATATCTCGATTTTTGCCCACAGTGGAGCTGTGGCCTACAGAACTGTAAGATAATACATTTATGTTGTTCCAAACTACTAAGTTTCTGTTAACTTATGTTGGAATAGAGAATAATACAAATGGCATCAAAGGAAGTTATTTTATTCCACCATGTTATAATATCATTGCCTTTTATCAATTAAGCACCACTAGTACCTGATCTCCCATTATCTTACTTTTCCATCAGCCCTCATCCCAATCAATTATAGGAGAATGCTCAAGTAACTGAGATGTCACTGCATGATAGGGTTTTAACACCACTTCACTTGCCACCTTCTAAGGGTTCTTTGATTTTGGATAGGAGACAATCCAACTCCAAAATCTCATCCTAAGGGTCACAATATAGAACAGGTGTAGGCAAACTTTTAATGCAAAGGGCCAGACAGTGAATATTTTAGGCTTTGCAGGTCATATAGCTCTATCACCACTGCTCAGCCTTGCTCTCGCAATAAGGGAGCAGGCACAGACAATATATTAATGGATGAACATGGCTGTGTTAAAACATTTTAGAAAAACAGTCAGCATGACAGATTTGTCCCATGGGCTGTAGTTTCCAATTCCTGAGCTAGAACAGTTCTGACAATTATTATCTTAACCAAAGTACTGTAGAAAACTGCCTGAGGGGAGGCTTAATTACTAATGTTTCACTGAGAAGCACAACTCAGGACTACAAGAATAAGGAAAAGTGACATAAAGTAAATTAGTAAAAACAAGATGATTCATTAGCTCACTCATCACTATTTCTTGGAGAGAAGCAGAAGAGACACAGTCAATTAATAGGTGTATCTGCTTGGTATGGCAGGATGTCTCTTAAGAGTCTATATGGAAAACCATAATTCAGAATAACCCCAACCATAAAAGGAGGTAGGGAGAAATTATTTCGTGTGTCTCGTCTAATATGAGTCAAGGTTTTCTCCATGAAAAGTTAAACACCCCTTCACTTCAGAGTTGTGTCCTTCGATCCCTTTGGCAGCTTTTAGGGAAGGCAGATTTCATGCCTTATAGTATGGCACATTATCTGAATCCAGAGTCAATGGGAGGAGCCAGAGACTAGAGGCACAGTCCTTCAACTTAACTGAGCTGAAGCAAACAACCAAGGATCTGGATGATAAGGAAGGCTGGGAGAATCTGAGGAGACATCCATAGTACTAGGAAGAAACATGCAATACTATGTTCAATATAAACATCTCTCAGTTCAAGATCATCCACTTTCATTTGCTAAACTAATGTGTAGTTTCTTTAAAAAACGTTATCTTTAAGAGAGGGTGGTCTATTTTCTGGTTCTATAATATGATCTTGTGCCCGTAGGAATCTTAGCATCAGTAGGAACCCTAGCACCAATAATTTGTTCCTTCTTTCACTTCACCATGCCTCAGTGGAAGTTTTCCCCTCCCCAGGTAGAATTTATCCCAGAAATGCAAAAATGTTTAAAATTAGAACATCTGTTAATATATTTCAACAAAATAAAAAATTAAGGAATAATCATCTTGTAGTGTAAATGCCTAACTGTTAGCTTTTTAAGAATTGTAATGTAAGTGCCTGACAAATTAATTGCCAAGGCAACCACTTCAAAGATATCTATCTGGAAGGTATCCATCTCATGGGATAAATACATTGCTTGCTACAGGACTAGATAAAAAGCCAAGCGGCCCCACCCATGAAGATCCCTTGTTTTTAGAAAGCTCAGGTTGATTTAGACAACTGACCATTTAACTAATGGCTTGCTTTCCCCTTTCTGCACTTAATTACTGCTCTTATGTTTTAAATTCACCAATAAAGAGTAAACCTGATAATCTCCAGGATCCCCACCCTCACCCCAAAGCAAAGCAGTACCCTAAATCCATTTACAAATTCTCTTTCTCTCTTTACTCTGGACCTTGTTTTGTGGCTCCAGGCATATCCTTTAGCCCCAAAGACTTGTAATAAACCTTGTTTTTAAAGGTTTCCTGATGATTGTTGCCAAGGTGTGTCTTGTAATTATAAAAAAAAAAAAAAAAATACCCACAAGGGCCAGTCCAGCCACAAATTAGCTAAAAGGGGTGAAGTGTCTGTGGGGGTTCATCTTGCACCCAGATGATTGTGTCTCAGGCCTTTCTAGCTCATAGCATCTCTATCAATAGGCTGAAACCAGCACAAAACACTCCTTGATACATGTGGAACAGCATTCAATACCATTCATAGTTTAACTAGTATTTTGGAAATGGGTAGAAATTTTTTAACTTTATAAAAGCAATCATCTAACGACATGAAGCAAACATCTTAATGTTGAAATTTTGGAGACATTTCATTTGTGGTTGGAAAACAAATTAAGTTCTCATATTCAACTTTGCACTGAGTTGCTATGCAACAAAACAAATATATACATTAAAAAACTATAAATATTGGAAAGGAAGAAACAAAATTTGTCTATATTTGCTATACTTTTATATTTAGACTAATCTAAGGAATATTCCAGATAACCTTTAATATTTTGCTATTAAAAACAAAACATTCAGTAATGTAGCTGATTACAAAATATCAAAAATCACTAAGATTTTATACACTAAAAGTCAATTATGAAATTGATTTTAAGAAAATTCACAGGAGCAATAAAGTCTGTAAGGTACTTAGAATTAAATTAACAAAAGATATGTAAGACTTTTGTGCAAAAAATATAAAAGTATACATAATATAATAAAAGAAGGCCCAAAATTATCATTTTTATAGATGGAACACTCATCTCTTAATGATGTAAATTTGCTCTAAATTAATCAGTATGTCCACGTTTCAAACAAAACCCCAACAGGGATTTATATAGTAGAACTTGCTAAACTGATCATAAAATTCATGTAGTTAGAATAAACGGTCAGAAAAGGCCAAGAAAGGAGAGGGAAGTAGAGGAGAGACTACCAGATAACAAGATTTTTTGTAAAGTTACTAAAGTGTGCTATGAGTAAAATAATAAATATAGCCGTGTAATAGTGTAACAATCCCAGAAAAAGATCCACCCAAATATGGGAACTCAATATAGGAGTAGATGTCCTTAAACATCAGTAGAAACTGAATTGGCTATTTGATAAATTATTTATATGTAAATATAGAAGTATGCCTGTATTTCAAACCAAGATAAAATAAATTACATATACAAATTAAAATCTAATTGTAAAACAGAAAGTCTTAAAGCTGATAGAAAAAATAGACTTATATTTTCCCTCAGGCAGGAAAAGATTTACTGAATAAGAAACAAAATGCAGACATCAAATTAAAAGACTGATGCATTTGAATATATTGAAATAAAAAATTTCTATGTGACCTAAGGCTACTGATAGAAAAACTAATCTACAAGAAGTCAAGTGATATATTCAAGGATATATGCTAACAAGTAGAGTCATATTCAAACACATGGTCTTCTGACTCTAATACTAATTTGTTTTGTGTTCTTTTCCATTTTTAATTACCATAATTATCACACATTATATTCCTTCACAAAAATTTGAACAATACAAGTAAAATAAGAATACCTTTGACCATTTTCCCCAATTTCAATCTCTGGTATCCTCCCCAGATTGGTACATAACCTTTCAGGATGTTTTCCCTTGGTTATTTGAATATATAAGTAAATACATGAATGCATTATTCAAGTGGTTTTATATTGTTCTTATTGTTCTGCAACTTTTCTTTTGAAAATATGGCTAAAAGAATGTTCCATATCCACATAGCACTCCACAGTATGGATATATCAGCATTCATTTATTCAATTTTCTATTAATAGACCTTCAAGCAATTTTCAATATATTACCCCATAGTCATATAAATAGGATATCCAAAATGGATTTTCTAGGTCATAATAAATACATGTTTTAAATTTTGGCAATGCCAATTGCCCATACTGGTATATATATACCAACCATTAATATATCTAGATGGCCATTTTTAATGCCTTTTCCATTATTTTATATTATTAATTTTAAATTTTAATATTTTTCCAGACTGATAGGGGAAAATGGCATATTACATTTCCCTAGTGTTAGTAGTGAGGCTGTTTCCTCCTCACTGCCAAACCCAAGGCAACCAACCACAACTTAAACTCTTATAATTGTCTTTTCCATCATATTTACTTTCCATATTTCTAAATATACTTAGATTGCTACTTCTTGGTTTAGTCATAAGACATTAACTATTAATCTCCTATTATAAAATATACAGATTTAGTACAAGTTCATTACATATTTTTCATGTTCATTTGCCTGCTGTATATGTAGCAAATATTGTCTCCCACTTTCTTGTCTCTTATGATTGTCTTGTTATGGTATATTCCTTAAAGCTTTAGATTTTATGTCTTGCCTAAGGATGTCCCTACCCCAAAGTAACCACCTATTTCTTACAATTTCTTCTAAAATCTTCTGAGTTGTCATTTTCTGACATTTTGACATTTAGGTATTTTCTCTGGAGATTTATTTCTGTGAAAGGTATGAGGTCTTACTATCTTATTCATTTTATTTAAAATGAATAGTAAATTGTACAATACCATCTATTCAACGATTTATAATGTCCTAAAACATCTTCTTTAAAATGTACAAAATTCTTCCAAATGCCTGAACCATTTATGTGATATCTATTTAGATCTATGTCTTCTTGAGTCACCCTGTACCAATATCACAACATATTTATTTTTCAAAAATGTCTAGGCTATTCGTAAACATTTGTTTTTCATATTAATTTTACAATAAAGCTTGTGAGTTCTTTAAAAATAAATAAATTCTGATGACACCTGATTGGAATTACATAGTTTTTGTGGATCAATTTGAAGAAATCTAATGTTCTACTTATTGCCATCAAGTGGACTTGCTTTGGGGGCTCAATATTTATTAGGCTAATTCAGTTTCTATCATTTAAAACTGAACAAAGAGCCAAACTTATACTAAATAATTTATTAAAGTGTCTTCCATAGTACTTAGAAAAAATTATATACTTGAAGAAACGTTGAGATCTTTTCATGTTACCAACTTTGTTTTCTCATCATCAAAGGAAATTATGGCTAGTCAATGTGAATAAAATTATTTCTGTATCTGAGAATGTTTTATATATTATATATACCTATTTATAAAGTCAAGATTGGCTAATTTATGGTTATTTAATAGTCATTTATCATTACCAAAACTCAATAGCAGAGGCCAATGATTAATGATACTCATAATCATATTAAGTTAAAGCACAGAATATTTTAAAATTAAAATTGTTCCACATGTTACATGCCTCCCTTGAAATTCTAGAGTTAAATATCAACTTTAGCTCTAGGTAAAACTAAAGATTTAATTTGAGACCATTATTAGTGTGAATAATTCATTCATTCACTTATTTGCTAATTTGTTCATTCAACATTTCAATTTTAAATCACATTAAATGCTATGAACTGTGCTATAGATGTTACATATCAAATAACAGTAAGAAATACTTCTATTCAAGAATGAGGAAAATAAATGCAATAATAATGCTATTGTAATACTCACTTTTCCTTCATCTCTTGGGCTATCACTTAAATGTACAACTGGACCTGGATGAGTCTTTGTAGATCTGTTAAATCAATTCAAAATAGTAATTAAAAAAATAAACATTAAAACACCTTACAGACTAGAACAAAGAAATTAAGATCATATTGTAATACACTCTCAAATTTCTGGAGTTTAGCTTACATTAATTTGAGTTTTTAGTTTTAGTTTTGTTTTGTTTTGTTCTCTGACTACCTTTCTCTCTCCTACTAACTCCAATAAAGTAGATGTACTTTAAAAAAAAAAATCAAGTTTAAGAACACAGATCCACATAACAATGGGATGCTTTATTATCGCATGTGTTTGTTGCTAGATCTGGGCCTCTGAAAATTTGAAATTGAACTTTTACTTATACAGACAAAAGAAAACTTAACACCTACAAGGTTGATGCTATAAACCTATTTCAACCAAAGTACATGCCTGATTTAAAATTTCCTTCTGACATAAAATCTCTAATTTTGCTCCTACAGAAAAGTACACAAGTTCCTTCAATTTAAAAGAAAACTCCCTCTATTGATAGCCAGCATACAGAAAACTGACAAATTAGGAAATCCTAGTTTGCTAGTTATGTCTCATTTATCTGGTTATACAGATTAATGACAAGATCATTATGAGTCTAAGAGCATATTGTTAAAGGGACCTGGTGCTCTGTTAATCTGACTTTAAATTATGTCTACTCTGATATCTGGCATGTTTCTTTTGTATTTCCTACTTTAACTTATATCATTGTTCAATGTGATTATGTCATGCTTAAATAAGCTATGACTTGATATGACCATAAATTTATGATTACTAAATTTTCCAAATCCTTTCTTTGATAACCTAACTGAGCCTCATTAATTCTATTATGATTACACTGATATAGTTATAATTTATTTCTTAGGTACATATGAAAATTGTCAACGATTCTGCATAAAACAATAAATAGTTAAATTTTAAAGAACTCTTTGGAGTCAGAGAAAAGTGACAAATTAAGTAACCCCAGGTTCCTGACTCTTAGAGTGACTCAGAAGAATAAATACAAATTTATTAGGTATTGTTAGTGGTTTTAACCTAAATTTTCTCATCTAAAAGTAGAGATAGCAATACTGACACTACTGAACAAATGTGAGGATTAGAATATACATAGAGTACCTAATATAATGCCAAAACATAGTAAGTACTCAATAATGTATTATGGTTGTTGAAATCATTGGAAATCAGTTAGTATACATTCAGGAAGAAAAGAAACTAAACAAGTCTTCACTAAAAAATAACAGTGTTTTGCATTTATATCATTTACACATAAATGCAGTGTTTTATTATAATATAAATGCCTCTGATAAGGGACAACGTCCTTCAATTATCCTTTGGAAATTAGTAATATCCAACAAACCACAAATCCCTATCTGTGTCTTGAATTTGATTGCAACAACAAATACCAAAACTTATTCCTTGATAAACAAGTAAATATATAAGGCATTTCACATAGTATTCCATATCAAAAAAAGTCTGGGAAACCCTTAATTAAACAAGTTAGAAATGCCAGGATAACTCGGCAGGTTGAGCTCTTGCCTTGCTCCTGCCAGGTCTGGGGATCGAATCCAGGCCCTGTCCCATGCAAACCCATATGCTGAAATGAGGCACAACTGGTAACCTCCAGGATGGTGGTGAAGGTTCTCATCTCCCATGCAGGAGACCCCCAGTTAAGTTTCCATCCCACATCTGGGCGCTTTTCTCTCTCTCTCTCTCTCTCTCTCTCTCTCTCTCTCTCTCTCTCTCTCTCTCTCTCTTTTTCTCTCCTCTCAAACAATAAAATAGATCTTTAAAAACAAAAAAGTTAAATATTTTTTCTACTATAAAACTTCTTAGGACTATAATATGCAAGCAAGCTTTGCAAATTTTCAATGCTTTCCAAAATCATTGGTTCATAGAATCCTTTTTCATTGACCGTATTAAAGAAATCATTGAAATACACTTTGATAAACACTAATTAGACCATATGCAAGACTCTTCATTTAAATTCTCAGACTCTAAAAAAATACTCAAACTCAGGAAATAATCTAGCATTAAACTTCAGTTATTTCTAATGACCTTTTTCAAGCTATAGAATAAATTTTATTTATTATAAAAAAAGATAACTTAGAAAATACCAAAAGTTAACAGGAAAAATCTCTCATATTATTTCACTACCTTGATATAATAACTGACATTTTGAAGTATTTTTTTTCTGACTTTCCCTTAACATTAAAATTCCAAATACCACCAACTGTTTTTTAAAAAAACTTTAGAAATTGACTTAAAAATAAAAAAAGCATCTATATACTCTAAATTCTGTAATTTCCACAAAATTACTTTACATAGAATTATCAATGAACTTAAATTCATGTAATATCTATCTAAATAATGCCCACTAATTCTAACTATACCTCTTTATTTTCCTTCCCATTTACCACAATGGTTTCTTGATAGTGTCCTTTGTAGACATTCTTTCTGTTTCTATATCTTAAATATTGGTATTCTTTGTATTCTGTCCTACACTGCCATCTAATTTCCATATTAGATGTGGTCATGAATTCAATGGCTCAGAGAAGCCAGGCAAGTACTACAAATAAGCTAAATAGGCTGAATAAGAACTGTGCCAAACTGGACCGATAGCATATTATCCACCTACAAAAGGAAAGTCACAGTTGATTACTGACTGTCATACAAGAACGATGGACTAGGATTGCCAATGAATTTTTTTTTTTCATGAAAAGATGAAAATCCAAATTTTTATTTCTATTCTACCAATTTTTAAATACTAGAAACTAATAGTTCAGAATATATTTAAATATTCTGATGCCAAACAAAACATATATGTGAGTCACAATTAGCTATCTACTAGTTTGCTGCCTCTTTTCTATACATTCTTCATGCGCATCTCATCTATTCTCATGGTTTCAATGACCATATAAATTCTGGTCTCATTACCTCCAGATCCATATATCCCACTTCATACCAGTTTTCTATATTAATTCCAGCTGAATGTTTTATAAACACATACAACTCAACCTATCTAAAACTGAACTCATTATTTAATTCCCAACCTATTCAATCCCTTGCATTCTTTTACTAATTGGCACCCTTATCTACATAGCTGCTCATGCCAAACACCTGAAAGAACCCTTAATTCTTCTCTATTATTCTCATATCTTTCCATAATACCCAAGACTTGCCTCTTCTATCTTCTAACTATTCCTTTAATATGTTGGCATATCTCCAATCCTATATTTACCAACATAATTTTTATCAAGACTATAGTCTTTTCTCAGTTCAATCATTTCTCCATATCTGCATTCAGAGTAGTCTTCTTAAATACAAATTTGATCCAGTCAATTCTCTGCTTAAAACCCTTCAAAATATGGCTCCTGGCCTTTTAAGTCCAAACTTCTCAAACTGTCTTATGAGGCCCTTCATATATCTTGATTACCTCCCTAGCTTTATCTTTTGCCATTCTCTCACCCAGCCACTCACACCAATTAAGCTACATAAAATTTATGGGCATGGATCAAAACTCTTTCAATTCCATCCTTTAAACCTTCTGTTTCCTCTTCTTGGCACACCCTCACCCCTCTCCCTCAAGTCTTCACTCATCTAACTGAAACTCATCCTTCCTATCTTAGCATGGGTGGAATTTACTTCACAGATACTTCCCTGAGACCCCATGTCTATATTAGATGCCCTTCTTAAGGATTAGGTTCATTTTATTTATAATACATTGTAACTGTGATTTTACTTAATCTTACCTTTATTAGACTGGAAGCCCCCAAGAAGATAGAAACTATGTTTTACCAGTTCATAGTTATTTCCAGTATTTACCATATCAAAGTACTCAATAAATACATTTGAATGAGTGTTAAATATAAGTCTTACACTTATTATTTAATTCTGGACTTCATGCTCAAATTTTCATCATATGTAGAAAAAATAGGTTACTTTTTCTTTTTTTTTTTTTAAAGTTAGGGCTGTCCTGAAGAAATAGCTATTTCTGTGCTATGCCTGGAATATAATTTCCCACAGAAATATTTTCTAACATCAGTTTAGTTCTATACCACAATTTTATGAGGTGTTATACAAGCATCACAGTTTATATGGAAAATGTGTGACAGTTTCTGAATAATCAATACATACATTTTGGGAACACAGATTATTGTAATTTTGGAAATTCCCTATAATTGCAATTAGGAGACTTCACTAAAAACAAAAATAAGCTGAAAAACAAAAAACTTTAAATAAAAAGTATTTCAATTAAGAACTTAAAAATAATCTTATATATATCTTAAAAGAAAATTCTGCATTTGTTATAAAGTATATATAGTTCAAACTTGTGTCTAAATTTCTACTTGTAAAATGACTCTTTAGTTAAACGTACATTTATCACTGTCCCATATACTTGACATATATTAACAGGAAATTGCATGCATCTTCTTATGTATCACAAGAGGCAGAGAACAATCAAAAGACTCCAGGAGTTTGAAAGTTGGCATTGAAAATTATATCTCTCATGGAACTATAATTCTATGAAATACACCTTTGGAAATCTGATCTAAAGTAAGTCAAAAACAAGGTGACATTGTTTAACAATAATTTCTTGAGAATATTTAAAGGACATTTTCAGAGGCATGTACAACTCTATAAAACACTGGATTTACATAAATAGTAGATTCTAGTCTGATGCCAAATTACATGTGTAAGACCATACTATGAAAAGTAAAAGTGCCTTATTTCACTCTAATTTCTCCTAAGTGTACTCTCCTTTATAACATACATTTTTAAACTCTTAATTACTCCTGAAATCAGAGACCATAGAAATATATATAGGTAAAGTGTAAATCACTATTTCAGGTAACATTAATTTGAAATATGAAAAGGAGTTAAGTAAATGAATATGGAAATAACATTGCAAAAGTAGCAAAATATTTTGTTTTGATAACAAACTTAATTACTTTAGCAGTGTTCAACTGGACACAAATAATACATCTATTATGATATGTACTAATCTTATTTGTATAAAAGCCCTATAAGTGATCTCTCAAGCTTACCTGTGCTTTAATCAATACCCTAAAACAACATTATGAAAACAAGCATTAAGGCCATTTTATTTAATGTTCTTACAGGACTAAGATTATAGAGGAAAAAAATCTTTCTCAAATAACTAAAAAAGTAAATAACTTTTGGGGGAAGAAATGTCTATAGGATAAGTATTTTTTAAAAAAACAAAACAAAAAACCACATACAGTATGCTAAAATATATATGATCAAAAAAGCACATACCAATTATAACTATAATTATAATTATATATGTAAGCTATAAATCAATAGTAGAATGAAACTATTTATCACACCAATTTTTCAATGACAGCATTAGTTGTTTAGTAGCCAATCTGTGGAAAGCACCACAATACGCGAAGTATGAAAAAAAAAAAGAGCAACTAACAAAGATTCTGCACTGCAGCAGTTCTTAATCTAATGAGGGGGTAAGAATTATCATTAATAAAATTTCCATTAGGACATAATACAAAAGGAATCTTGTTAAAAGAATATAACAACCTACACTACAGCGTAGTATATATGCACATCAAAATACTGGAAATATGGACTAGTAAATTTATTATAAAGACCAAATTCAAGTTCATGAAAATAGGATGTTTTAATCAGAGTTTTGGGGAAAGAATAATTATGTAACTTAGAAAAAGAGCATACATTTATATGAGAGACTGAGCCAACCTCAAAGCAGACATATCTTATTAAGGACATAGTATATACAGAGCATAAACATTTATTAAAGAAAAATTATTTTTCTGATTAGCCAAGAGAACTGTTTGTGTATATACTACAAATAGATGGCTCAGAATTCCATGAAGTTTCACACTTGGGAGATTTCACATTTTATGCGTGCAGAAATGTAAATATCAATGTCAAAGTCAAAGGGGTAATTGCCATTAACCACATACCCAAATAGCTGTATACATTACAACATAAAAAAATATTAATAACTTTATTCTCCTTTGAATCCAGAACAATAAGATAATGAGGTAAGTGAAGAATAAGCTACCAGTTTTAAAAAATATGTAAACTGATCATTATTATTTTTACATAAAATTAAATATGGTCACAATCCACTTTCAGTTCTCACTGGAAGAAGTTACTCTAAGGTTGACTATAAAGAAATAAGATGATTTCCATGTATAACTTTTAGAATGAGACTTACTACTTTACCATCAAATTCTACATACATAAACCCTTAATTATTTACAGTATTTGGAAAATCTACAATTAGCATATGTTGATACTATTAATACAGTATCTATTGTTAAAAGCCTTTATGGTTTCAAATTATTTTGGTTGAACTTTTCACTTATATTAATCATAAATTAGCTATAATATTTTAAATAGCTCTGCAATTTAATATATATATTACATAACCATATGAAATATTTAAGCCAAATAAAGTGATATTCAAGTTCAAACTCACAATTCAATTGCCTTATTCCACATGATAACATATCCAGAAAGGATGAAAGATTCAATATTTACAATATGTGTATTTCCTCTTTCTGTTCCAACATAGAGCCATTTACTCTGGAAAGGTAGATGACAATAAGTAATTCTGAAAGAAAGAAAATTATAATTAAACTATCTAAATTTTATGTCTGGACAGCATTATATTTTCCTTACACTTACTATGCAGTGACAGCTATATAAGCAATAAAATTTACTACATACAAGTAGCACTTAATTATTAGTGAGGGTATAGGATAAACAACAATATATTACCATATTTTCCGGCGTATAAGACGATGGGCGTATAAGACGACCCCCTAATTTTACAGTTAAAACATAGGTTTAGGCCTACATTCGCTGTATGAGGCTACCCCCAACTTCCGAGGCTGTAGTCTTATACAGCGAATATAGGCCTAAACCTGTTTTAACTGTAAAATTAGGGGGTCGTCTTATACGCCCGGTCGTCTTATACACCAGAAAATATGGTATATGATTAAAACAATAATGATAATGATAACTACTATTAAATAAGTTTTAACATAGGCATTCATGTATATTACTTCTAATTCTGAAAACAGTACTACAAGACAGATATATACATGTATCTGTTTTACAAAGAGGAAAATGAAGTCTAAAATTTTTATTTTTACTTGCCTAGGACTGATAGCTAATAAGTGGAAGTGGTAAAACTGGGATTAAAATCTATTCTTGCTTGGTTGAAAAATTATCATCTTTCCCCAAGCTATACTGTTTGCTTGTTTTATTCAGTAATATTCAGTCCAAATAGAAATTAGGTGTATTTGAAACATAAACTGCAGAGTTCTCAGAGAGTATGTGGCTATGTCCACATGAGATAATAAATTACCTAACTTTTATTTACATGCCTGGCATCTAAGTAGTATAAAGAAAACTAATAAGGTCAGAGATCCATCTTATTTTGCTGTTTGTTTGTTTATTATAAAATTTATTTATGCATTTATCTGTTGTTTGTTTGTTTGTTTTTATTTTGTTCTTCCTTAATCTTTACAATGGGCTTTCTGACCAACTCTGGAATCTGTTCCATAGCCAGAGCAACCATGACTCTTACAAATAAAATCTGGGAATATACAAGAGTCTCCTCTTAATAGCATCATCACTCTTTCTATTTTGGCCTACTCATACTCTTTAATTGCTCTTAAAAAGGAAAATGGAGATAAGTTTCATTATCCTTGCCAGAACTTGTTATTGAACCACAAAATTTCCTAAAGCTTACTCAGAAAAAAAGCTAGTAAATTTTTAAAAGAGTTGGACAGAATTCTGATACCAAAGAAATAGACCAATATAAAAAAAGAAATAAATATGAATGTAAATGTAAATTCCCAACAAGAACATTCAATCCATCAAATTTATATTCTCAGTCTAGTTCACTGAGTTAATTCAACAGACTACCTCTCTAAACCAAACTGTATCTATTCAAAAGTATTCTGCTGAAAGCACATTGTACACTCTATCTAAAATACTAGAAGCCATGCTATTACACATGCACTTAACAGACAGTTAATTGACAATTTAATAAAATGTAACTAACCTATATGACATTGGACAATTAGGATTAAAACCTACAGCCTAAAATTTCTTTTGCCAAGAAATATTTAATAATGTCCCATGGGAAAGAATTTGATGGTCATGTTTCTAGACAATGAAGGACCAATTTTTGATTCAATCTAAGTAGAAAGAGAAAATTCATTTTAAAGAGAATTTAGTATCACCCTTTCTGACTCATCAGGAGAGTAGAAAAAACACTTATCCCATAAAAGCGGACACAAATATAGAAGTTCAGAAAACAGAAAATAGAACAAATGTCAATATTACATTATCATTTCTGAGGTGAAAAAAATGTCTAAGAACTGCCAGGTTTCAGTAATGAGACCTGAAGCAAGAGGCAAAATTCCAATATAGATAGACATTACAATACAATAACAATGGAATACATGAAGATTCAAACAGGATCTGAACTACTCCTTAAATCAATACCACTTTTTTCCTCATTCTTACTGACTAGAAACTAGATCCCTGATGACAAAAGGGTTTCATCTACGTCCAATGTCCAACTGATGGGTAATGGATAAACAGCTAATTTAAAAAGACTCCCAAACTTTACCTGAACCCAATAAAAAAGAGCAAAGTGGGGAAGCCAGGATGGCTCAACAGGTTAAGTGCTCGCCTTGTAGCCCCAGGGTCCAAGGATCAAGTCCTGGTCATGGCCCATGTGGACCCAAATGCTGAACTGGGGTGTACTTCTCATGTGGGAGGCCCCTGGTTCGGCCCTCAAATCCAGGGGTGTGCCTCCCATGTGAGAGGCCCCCAGCCAGTTTTCTGCCCTGTGTGGCCCCCCACCCACCTGTGTGGAATGAAACCATGTTGAAATCTGATGATGTACAACTATGGAGACAGCTCTGGGCCCTCCCCCTTCTCTCTGTTAGAAAAAAACAACACAAAAAACAATAAAATAAATCTTTTTTAAAAAAAGCAATGTAAAATAGTTAAGGTGATTGACATTGATGAGGGAGAAGAAATGTTACACTTGTGCTGTACATTTGATGACTCTCATAAGTGACTAAACTGATACCCTAATGGAACTTAGTTTATTGTACTTAATAATTACACTTTCATTTATGATATATTTCTATCCCACCTCCTATAAAATATCTGGTTATATGTGAGCTTTGGAAAAATAATCCTGTTCATACATCCATATTCACTGTCATTCTTTTACAGTAAGTCATCTGAGATATTCATAGTCTTTCATCTACTCATTCATTTATTCAACCTTCACTGAATAAGTGATTATAAAAAGCACTGTCTTTTATTTAACAAACCTACTTTTTGTCCCTCAAGAAAACATACCAGGGGAAGCTGGGATGGCTCAGTGGGTTAGGTGCTCACTTTGCAGCCCCGGGGACCAAGGATCTAATCTCGGCCCCGGCCTGTGCAGACCCATATGCTGAACTGGGGAGTACCCCCAATTCAGTTCTCACCGGGGCAAGACCCTGGCCCAGTTCCGGCCCTGTGCAGCCCCGCCCACCTGTGGAATAAAACTATGTGGAAAAACCAATGATGTGTAACTATGGAGACTGTTCTGAGCCCTCCCCCTTCTCTCTGTCTCTGATTCGGTATCTCTCTCTCTCTCTCTGCCAAAAACAATAAATAAATCTTAAAAAGAAAAGAAAACATACCATATAATAAAAGAGGTTAGGCAAATAGACAAGTAAGAAAAATAAAAGTAAAATTGTTCATTGCTATAAAGAGTTCAAAGAAGGAAAGCATTAATTCCAATAATGGAAATTAAGGAAAGATAATGTGAAAAATTATATTTGAGTTGGGCCATTAGAGATCAAATAATTCTATAATTTGATATATATGTTACATAACCATACAAAATAAACAAAATAAATGTTTCTCAAGCTTGAATAATATACAGACCTTTAAAATATTTTTGCTGATCCTCCCTTTTGATTTACTTTTATAAATTCTTAGTTTATGTATAAAAATAAAATATATACACCACATACTTATGGCTCTTATATGCTCATAAAACAAAAGAATATAAATTAAATACAAATATAACTACAACTAAAATTCAAATTAACAACATTATGTGACAGAAATGTAATAACCTCAGAATATGGATAGGGTTCTGACTGCACAGGTTCTTCTGAATTTGGTGTATCTATACTTTGGGCATCTCTTTCACCACTTGCCTCTATTTGAATAGCTTTGAATTTTGTTTCAAATTATATCATCACATAATCTTACAATCCTTCAGCATGAATACATAACACATTTGCATAGTCCAGTTCTGATATTTCATTACAATTAAAATAACACCACTTGGTGCTAACACAACTATAAATGCAAATTTCACTTCACATATTGGACATGTGTGGCAATTTATTTTGAATGGTTCATTCAAACCATTCCAAATGTTTCCATTAGTCTCACTGTACTATGGAAAACCCATAACTCCAAGACTATGCTCATAGACTCTAGTTTAAAAAACAATGGCAATAGATGAGCCAAAAATATAGTTTAAAAAGTAAATAGTTTAAATTACATAAATTATGCTGTATGAAGTTAGTGGGAAATTTCAACTTCAAGAATTTCTCCCCTAAATTCTAGCATAGTTCAACCTCAGTCCTATTTCTTGTCTGGATTCCAGGTGAAGCCTTTAGTATCAGGCATGATGACTTCGGCTCCAGTCTCTTCTATAATATTTGCAATTACGCTTTATAACCTGGTAACACTCAGAATGAGGTGTATAATGATTCTAGATATTAAAAACACAAATGACAGAGATAATAATTCAGCAGTTGTTAGGGATATCTATCAACACTTTTAAAACTTTTTGGATGATTCTGACGCACAACCACAGTTAAGAATCATTACATTACAACAACATAAAATATTCCAAAATACTAATTTGAAAGATATCTGTATCCTATGTTTATTGCAGCATTATTTACAATTATGGGCATCAAATATATGTTGATGGAAAATGAACTGACTCTGGGTGGTGATCACATAATGCAATACACAGAAAATGTAATGTAGAATTAAAAACCTGGAACCTATGTAATTTTTACCAAACAATGTCACCTCAAGAATTTTTTTTAAAGATTTATTTTACTGTTTTTGACAGAGACAGAGAGAGATAGAGACAGAGAGAAGGGGAAGGGCCCAGAGCAGTCTTCACAGCTGTACATCATCAGTTTTAGACATGGTTTCATTCCACACAGATGGGTAGGGTCCATACAGGGAGGGAAATGGGCTGGGGACCTCCCAGTTCAGCATATGGGTCCTCACAGGACAGGGCCAGGATTTGATCCTTGGTCCCCAGGGCTACAAAGTGAGTGCTTAACTCGCTGAGCCATCCTGGCTTCCCCCACCCCAATAAATTTAACAATTAAAAAAAAAAGCGGGGATGGGGAGGGGAGCGGGGATGGGGCGGGGGGAGCCGGGATGGCTCAGTGGGTTAAGTGCTCACTTTGCAACCCCGAGGATCGAGGATCGAATCCAGGCCCCAGCCCATGCGAACCTACATGCTGAACTGGGGAGTGCCCCCAGTTTAGTTCTCACCAGTTGAGACCCCAGTCCAGTTCCTGTCTGGTGCAGCCCACTCCCACCTGTGGAATGAAACTATGTGGAAAAACCAATGATGTGCAACTATGGAAACTGTTCTGGACCCTCCCCCTTCTCTCTGTCTCTGTATCGCTCTCTTTCTCTCTCTCTCTCTCTCTCTCTCTCTCTCTGCTAAAAACAATAAAAATAAATCTTAAAAAAAAAAAAGATATGGAAGCAACCTAAGTGTCCACTGATAAGACAAATGGATTTAAAAAAGAAAAAAGATATAGTATATATACTGAAATCTTATCATTTACAACAACGTGGATGAACCTAGAGTGTATTATTATGCTAAGTGAAATAAGGCAGACAGAGATAGACAAATACCACATGATCTCACTTGTACATGGAATATTATAAACAAAATAACAAAATAAACAAAACAGAAACAAAATCATAGATAGAGAGAACTAATTGGTTATTGCAAGAGGGATGGGAAGGCTGGAGAGACGGGCAAAAGGTATTAAGAAGTATACATTGCCAGTTATAAAAATAGTCACAGGGATATAAAGCATAGCATACAGAATATCAGAGTTGTCCAGAAAGTATCCAGCCATGTAATATGAAAAATAAATGTATTTATGGATGGAGTTTTTCTAAACAGCCCTCATATAGTCAATAATATGGTAGTAACTATGTATGGTATCACATGGGCACTAGATTTATCAGGGTGATCACTTCATTAGGTATATAGATGTCTAATCATTATGTTGCATACCTGAACCTAATATAGTAATACTGTACCGGTATATCAACTGTAATTGAAAAATAAATTTTAAAATAAAGAACCACTAAATTATAGCAACACTATTTTATCTTTGATATAAATATCTCATTAAAATATGAGGTCTGACAATTAAGTTCATGAACTCATCCTAGAAAAAATGCTACATCACCTCATTGCTGAATACCACTATGGTCACCTTCAGAGTACTCCCCTTGGAAAGCTATGCACAGATGCCAGCACCTAGTCCACCCTTCAAAGCAATTTTTTTTTAAATATATTTTTATTTATTTTTTTATTTTTATTTTTGACAGAGAGAGACAGAGACAGAGAGAGAACTGAACTGGGGGAGCTCCCAGTTCAGCATATGGTTCCACACGGGCTGGGGCCAAGATTCGATCCGTGGTCCCCGGCACTGCAAAGTGAGCGCCCAACCCACTGAGCCATCCCGGCTTCCCCTCAAAGCAATTTTGGAACGCTTTTTCTGTAATGGCCATCAAGCCATCATTGTATTACCCTTCATATCCAGAATGTCATCAAAATGTCTTTCTTTCAATATTTCCTTTATCTTCGAGTAAAAAAAAAAAAAAAAGTCATTGGGGGCCAAATCAAGTTGGTAGGGAGGGTGTTCCAATATAGTTATTTGTTTACTTGCTAAATACTCCCTCATGGATAGTGTCGTGTGAGCTGGTTCATTGTTATGAGAGAAGAGCCATGAATTGGTGAAAAGTTCAGGTCATTTCCACCTAACTTTTTCATGCAGTCTTTTCAGCACTTCCAAATAGTCAACTTGGTTGACTACCCAGCAGGTACCAACTCATAATGAACAATCCCTATGATATCAAAAAAATTTTTAACAACATTGTTTTGACTCTTGATTTGGACTGACAGGACATTTTTGGACCTAAAGAATTGGCTGAATTCCACTGTACACTTTGATACTTTGTTTTAGGGTTGTACTGGTACACCCATGTATCATCACCAGTGATATAATGGCCCAAAACATCCTCTTGCCTCTCCAAAAGGTCTTGGAAAGCTTCAATTCTCCTTCGCTTTTGTTCACTGGTGAGCTCCTTCAGGACACTATTACACACACCTTTCTCATGTCGAGATTTTCCATTAAGATTTTCCTGTTTCGCTATCAATGTTGACTTGGTCTGCCATGCTTCTCACAATCAGCCAATGTGCTTGACGCACAATTCAACAGATTTTTGCAATGTTTTCATCAGTTCTGTTCATTACTAGCCACCCTGAGCTCTCTTCATCAGTGACACTTTTTCTCCCTTCAGAAAAAATGTTTAATCCATTTGTACAATGCCTTTTTCTTCATGACATTATCCCTATCAACTTGGCCTATCATGTCTCTGATTTCACTTTCACTCTTGCAAAGTTTAACAAGAAATGTAATGTTTGTTCATTGCTCTAATTCAAGCTCCTACATTCTCATGATAGCACACAAAAACTCACAACAATAATGAACACCACTCAGGAAGAAAGTGCTACATGTTAATACAAACACAGCTGAGAGACAGTGATATACCAAGGTTATAAAACTGATAGTTGTTTGTACAGTGCTGCCAATGTAGAGCATAGTGGTAAGTTGGTGAAGTTACCTGTCAGACCTTGTACTTATATTACCTTATTCTAGCTACCCAAATTGCGAAACCATGAATCTGGGCAGGGACATATGACTGATATTTTAATAAGAATCCTTGATATTTCCGATTGAAAATGAAGTCCATAGACCATCAGCATGGATGTCACCTGAGATCTGAGTAGAAATTCAGAATCTCAGGCTCCATTTCAGAATCTGAAACTGAAATTTATGAAGAACCCCCAGGTGAGTCATATACACATTAATGTTTAAGAAGCAGTTCTCTGAATCACTCTCAGGTAATCTATGAACTACATTTTAAGAAACACTATTCTATGATTGAATTATTGCTGCTTACTTATGCTCAAGATACAAGATAAGAACCTAAAATAATACATTAATAGTAGAGATAAACCCTTGCAGCTACATAGTCCCTCAAAAACAGCTAAAGATAATTACAATACCGGTAATGATGATAATAAGAACCACAACAACAGTCATAGAAAGAAACAGATAGCTACTCTAAGATTCCCTCAGCATCCTAAGTCAAAGACCGAGATTTAGGAATTTTAGTGGAAAAACTCATATCACAGAAAAGAATTAAAATTTTTCTAAGAAAATAATGTAATAATTTTGGACAACCTGTACTTAGCTAGAACTATAACACAAGACATAAAACTAAACAGATAAGTGAACATTTAGAAAATTCCATTCACAGTCTTAAGAGGTTATTAATCAGCTAACCTACAGTAAAAAACTCAGTTATATTGTTTATAATTAGTTGGAAAACTATCAAACAAAGGTCAAATTTTAAATATAAGACTAAGCTCAACAGTTCCATAGAAAATAACATGATTATTTCTAACAAATGCAACTTTGAGAAGCTTATTACCATTCCCCTAAGCAAAATATGACATTTTCTACTTTCACTTAAATTAACAGAATGTCTCAATATCTGAATGAGAAAATTGAATTAGTGGAGGCCATGTAGGGAGCAGAAATAAGGCACAGGATTCCTAGTCAGGGTGACAGAAGTTGAAGTATAATGAAGTGCCATAATCTCACCCTACCCAGCAGTAATAAAGAGCCTCTACCTTTCCCAGGTGTTAGGAAGAACAACTAGGGAATCCGAACTTCTACTTCTACTAGTTAGTAATAAGATGACATCTGTCCTTCCCCTCCCAGAGCAATGTAAAAACAACCCAACCAAAACAGAAAGCTTAAATAGACTTGGGTGTCATAATACCCAGTTTCAATTTAAAAAGTCATTCAGCATACCAAGAAATAGAAAAATCTCAATTTGAATTAAAAAAAAGACAATAAACACTAATACCAATATGATACAGGTATTATAATTCACTGATACATATTTAAAATGAGATATCATAAAATACAAGCAATTATGAATAAAATAAAATGAAAAAAATACAAAATCTCAGCGAAGAACTAGGAGATAAAAAAAGAGAAGCAAATGTAAACTTTACTACTAAAACATGGAGGAGAGAGGAGAGTCAGTGAACTCAAAGATGAAATAATATAAATTACCCAATCTGAAAACCAAATAGAAAATAAATGCAAAAAAACAAAACAAAACAAAAAAACACGCAGCAGCAGCCAGAGATTCAGAAATCTGTGAAAGGAAAACAAATCAAACAGATTTAACAATCATATTATCAGGGTCCCAGAAGAAAAAAAGAGAGAGAGGAAGAAAGAGAATGAGACTAAAAAAGTAGTCAAAGAAATAATACGTAAAACTTCCCAAATTTGGAAAAAAGACAAATAAAAATCTTCAAGATGCTGAGATAAACCAAACAGAATAAATCCAAAGAAATAAAACCAAGACAGAGCATAGCAAAAAATCTGAAAACTAAACAGAAAGAAAAAAGAAAAAAAAGAGACACAAAAAGAGTTGGCCCCAAACCCCATGTGTTGTTTGAAAATTAGGACGATGGAAAAGCTGGGATGGCTCAGCAGGCTAAGCGCTCGCTTTGAAGCCCCTAGGACTGAGGATTGAATCCTGGCCTTGGCCCATGCGGACCCACATGCTGAACTGGGGTGTGCCCCCAGTTCAGTTCTTGCCGGGACCTATGTGGGAGGCTCCTGGCCCAGTTCCTGCCCTGAGCAGCCCTGTGCCCACCTGTGGAGAAACTATATGGAAAACTGATGTCAACTATGGAGACTGCTCTGGGCCCTCCCCCTTATCTCTGTCTCTCTCTGTCAAAAATCAATAAAATAAATCTTTAAAAAAGAAAGAAAGAAAATTAGGACAAGTATCTAGGCCATGGAGGTTTCCCCTCCAGGAGCGAGGAACCTCAGCCCAACACCAGGCTCCCCAGCCTGGAGCACTAGTGCTGGGAAAAGGAGCCACCACAACATCTGGCTCTGAAAAACGGGGGATTCAGACCATCCAAGTGAAATGGAAGGCTGCAGGAAACCTAGACATCCTCTCAAGGGGCCTATGGCACAAACTCGCTTGCTTGCAGGCACTCCCCTTAGGCTCTGGCAGAGTAAGGGAGCATTACAATAACTGAAATGAAGAATGGAATAGAAGGAATTATCAGACTAGATGAAGACAAGGTACGAATCAGTGATTTGGAAGAAAAGGTAGCAGAAAACAACCAGTCAGAACAACAAAAAGAAAAAAGAATCCAAAAAAATGAGGATAGTTTAAGATTCCCGACACATCAAGCATAACAACATTCGTATCATAGGAATGCCAGAAGGGGAAAAGAATAAGCAAAGGTTCCAGAACTTATCTGAAGACATAATGACTGAAAATTTCCTTAACCTGGTGAAGGAAATAGACATACAAGCCAAGGAAGCATAGAGTCCCAAACAAGATGAATCCAAGCAGACTCACATGGAGACACATCACAATAAAATGTCAAAAATTAAAGAGAAAGAGAATAGTAAAAGCAACAAGACAAAGGCAAGTAGTAACTTATAAGAGATCACTCATATGACTGTCAGCAGATTTCTCAACAGAAACTTTGCAAGCCAGAAAGGACTGACAGAAAATATTCAACGTGATAAGAAATCAAGGATCAACAACCAAAATTAATATATCCAGCAAGACTAGCATTCAAAATAGAACTGAGAAAGAGTTTATCAGACAAGAAAAAACTGAAGGAATTTATCACCACAAGTCAGTACTACAAGTAATATTAGAGGGACTTCTTTAAGATGGGGGGTGGGAAAAGTAAAATTTATGAATAATAAAATGACAATAGCCACATATCTATCAAGTTACTTTCATGTGAAATGGATTAAAAGCTCTAATCAAAAGACATGGAAGGTACTGCACTGAGTGGAGTGTCAAACAAAGGCAGTCAGATGCAAGTTAACTTCACTTATAGATGAAATCCAAAGAAAAAATAAACAAGCAGAACAGGAATAGACTCATAGATACAGAAAACATTTGGTTTGTTGCCCAGTGGGAGGAGCGTTGAGGGATTGGGTGAAAATAAGGGGAAGGGATTGGGAAGTTTGGTTGTTACAAAGTAATAATTATGGGGACGTGGTGAATAACATGGGAATATAGTCAATAATGTTGCAGTGACTGTGTGTGGTACCAGATGGGTCCTGAATTTGTTGGGGTGATGGGAGGAGCATTGGAGGTGTGGGTAAGGAGGGAAAGAAATTAAGAGACACAAATTCATAACCACAGGATGGTCACAGAAATGTAAAGTGCAACATAGGGCACACAGTCAATGACATTGTAATAACTATGTATGGTGTTAGGTGGGAACCAGATGTATTAGAATGAGGAGTTTGTAGGTTATAGAACTGTCTCAGCACTATGCTGTACACCTGAAACTAATATAACATTGTAATTCAAATGTAATTGAAAAAAATATTTAAATAAAAGGGTAAAAGTGTAGGATGTAACTGGCATGATCGAAAGATGAATATGTTTACTATTTACTTGACTCTTAAATTTCTGCTAGGGTTTTCAGCACCCTGGTTTAGGGAAAAGAGCACATCATTGCTGAAGTGCTGATTTATAGTGAAGAGAACAAAAATATTAGATAGATCACCTTAGTAGATGATTAAGCCTATATTAATTATAAATTTTCTAAGAAAAGGAAGCATAAACATTAATTATTTCTATAATAGGAAGCATAAACTTTAATCATTTGTGGCTGTTAAGATTATAAAAAACAGTTTTTCAAAGTTAATCTGAAACTTGTTTAGAAAATAAGTTCCTTGTACATTAAGAAATTGTTCAATTCATACATTCTTACCGTTCTCGGTTAAACTTAAGAGAATGAAGAATGGCTGGCCGTTTTTGTCTAAGATTCCACAAATGAAGTGTATCATCTGAACTTGCACTGACCAAAGCACCCTGGAACAAAAAGAAGAAAAATTAAGCAGGTGATTTACTTAGTTTAGGGGTTTCTATGAAGCAAAAATAACAAGCTAATTTACTGAATTTTTCCCTGCTTAAAGTTAGTTACATCTAAATAACCTAGAAATTCAAGGAAAGTCAACTACACAAACTTCAATCAACAAGGTTAAGAATACTAGAGCGGAAGAAGCAAGATAATTACAGAATAGAGATTGGTCAGAATGACTAGCTCAAGAAATATTCATATACCAATATAGAGGAATAATTATTATAAGCATCATTGTGACTTTTAAAAAACTTTTTGTATTTTCATTGTGAAAAACTTAGTTTAACCTTTTTTTCCCTACTATTCACACATGCACTACATAGCTTTAAAGAGAAGCAAATATCTAACCCAGTTTTAAAATCCAATCTGGTCATATAAAAATTCTCCTTTTGTAAGAATTTTCTATATAATGTAGTTGGAAATATTGTGCATATATGCTTCCTAAAAAGTATATTTAGTATCATTTATTTTGTTTTTATAGTTCAAGAAACTTCATCTATCATAAAGAAAACATCTATAATAAAAGAAAACATGTCTCCAAATAGAATTCAGTATAACTTCAAAAATAATACTGAGATTCTTTTTATATAAAGCCTCCAAATATAAATAAATCCTATTTCAAATACAATAGATGTTTTCTACTTCTTAATACAGCAGACACCATATGGGTAGGTAACTAGCTGCCATGTATGACATTTACTCATATATATATTTAGACTATTTATTTCACTGAGTTTAGTAATATCATCTTAAAATATGTCAGAACTTTTATGAGTTTCCCAGCTAAAATGTCAAGGCTTGCCCTATTGTCAGAGACTAAAGCTACTCTAGAGTATTGGATATGTTCTATAAATCATGCAGAATCATGGTTATCCTCACATACTTAAAATTGTTTGCATGTTTTCCAAAATACTGCTACAAGTAACTTTTCATAGTTCATAATATCAATCACAAATACCAAAAGAATAAGCCCAACTAGATGCTAGGAAGAACTATATTGAAATCCCTAGAATTTATTTCTTTAGGAATTAGAGAAGACAACAGGAATCCAAAAGCCCATAACAGTTCCTAAGGCAAAAATACTCATGTATCCTATAGTAGTTTTCTTTATATTCTGTACCTGTTATTTTAGTCTCAAAGAAGAATAGCTTCCTAAAAGACAATCATACTCAGACTATATCATTTTTATAAATTTTGTATAATTTGTATATAAATATATAAACACGTTCAAAGAATTTGACTGATATATATACACTCAAACATGAACTCACAGATAATTACATTGCATGCACTAAAATGTCTTGAGAATTTTTTTATTTGTTTGCTTATTTTATTTGTATATTATTCCCATGTGTTTCATATACACAAACTGGAAAATTATTAGGATTGCTTGGAAGTGCTTAATGATCCACAATTATTTTTGCGATGTAGGATACTGATCTCATGTCTCAAGAAAGTGGAAATTCACTTGAGATAGGGTAAGGATAAAATATGATACATAAAATTAATAAAGCATTCTCCACAGTAAATATTTATGGGCTATACAAAAAATATAATATGTCAAAGGCCATGTAATTAAAATAAAGTGACATATGTCAATAATATTTTAGTGTAATAATGAAACAAATCTAGGTAGGAAGTCAATATTATTAACTCTATGACAAAACTAGGAGGTAACTTATTGTAGAGAAGTGAACAGGACCACTGAGCATAACAGCACCAATGAAAATATAAGACACATGAAAGTAAGTACATCAGTAGGGTGTCTAGGGCTCATTTACAAAAGCAAAGTGAATCTACAAGAACTACAAAAGGAGATATATGAAAATATTAAAAACTGAATAAAAATACCAGTCATGAGGTCAGAAACTGGGAAGTTTGGAAAAAGATACAGATCTGCATGTGAGGTAGATAAAGGTTACCGTATTTTCCGGCATATAAGACGACCCCCTAATTTTACAGTTAAAACATAGGTTTAGGCCTATATTCGCTATATAAGACTACCCCCCACTTCCGAGGCAACACCAGTTCTTTTTTTAATTAAATTTTTAATGAATGACATTTTTCGAACATACTGTAATATACCGTACATTGATACAATAAATGGAAGGTCTCTTCACAAATGGCAATGCCATGAACTTGACCGAGAAACAAGAAATCCAAAAGAGAACATTAACAATGATGGCATCATCTGGAAAGAAAATTACATGAAGAACTTGCAGAAAACTTTTGCTTGTTTGTGACTGACTGGGATGATAAGAGGTTTTTCTAGGCAGAGGAGCATTGTGAGCTTAAAATCCTTCAAAATCCTCATCATGTTCTTCTTCTGACATCATCAGTTCACCAATGACCTCTTGTGGTACATTTGTAAGACAGTCATCATATGGATCAAATTCCGAATTTGGTGTGGCTTCAGCTTCGGCTTCCCCTTCATCTCGCCACAAGAAGTCATCCTCCATACCGTCCAAAGAATTTGATATACCACACTTCTTGAAAGACCTGATTACTGTTTCTTCAGTAATATCATTCCAGGCTTTTATGACAAAGTTACACAAAACATCCAATTGTGGCGCACGCATGTTTCCTCCTTTTGTGAATGACTTTTCGCCGCTAACCATCCACTCATTCCACTGTTC
>PVKE010019391.1:0-28525 GCA_004027555.1 Craseonycteris thonglongyai | reverse complement strand
CATGAATGATGTGAGGTGGACTTGTACATCTGTAAACTGTCTAATTGTTACCAACCAATGTAACCTCATCAAATTTAACAATAAATTAAAAAAAAAAAAGAAAATACATTAGGTGGATTTTAAATGGAATTGCCCTTAACTTTTTCTATTTCTGTTTTTTAGAATACTCTGGGCGCCTTTCTACACCCTGCTCCCAAGACCCTGCATCACAATCACATTCACTTTTGCTTGAAGTGAATAGGGCTGCTATATATTTCAGTCATCATTCTAGTTCCTAAGCTCCAAAATACTGTATATCTGTGTGTTCAGTAGCATGCCACTTTCTGCTGAGCCTGTACAGAAAAATGCATATTAGCAAGGCCCAATGGTAGTAGTTCCTTTAGAGATGAAGCTTGATAATTGACATAGTTGTAGAAACAGATTGGATTTTTAAAAAAACTGCCTTTTATTGTTTTTGGCCCAAGGCTACCTATCCAACTGAAACTATGATCACCTTTTAGGAAAACATCTTAAAAGTATAAACAGTCACAGTCCATACTAGGAATTTCCATTGCTAGTTTATAAACTTTAATTACTATTTTTTTTTAAATGTTCAAATTAACACTATCTCTGGATGCTGAACTTACCATCAAAGACTAAAATCATATCACTGACAAATATAAGACAAATATATGGTCATATAAAAGAATTTTATTACTTGATCATCTTGAATGGGAGAAGTAATCAAGAATGTTTCTAGTTTTATCTTGTTTTAATTATTTGTTTAAGAACAGATAGTACAACACCCAGCTAATTCTACCTTTGTTTTAAGTTTAAAAGAAAGTTTTAAAATCATTTCCCATCAGTTTGTTCTCATAAATTTTGAGTGTCCAGAGCTGAGTATCACAATGTTTTTCCCAAAGTAGCTGAGCAATGAATGCTTGTTTTTAATATCTGGTAGAGAGGTAGGAGGTACTATTAGCACAAAGATAAATTAGTCATAGACCCCGCCCTTGATGAGCTTATAGCCTTTTGGTTTCTGTACAATTAATTTAAGATTGATTTATTTCAGGGATGGCCAACCTTTTGGCTTCCCTGGGCCACATTGGAAGAAAAAGAATTATCTTGAGCCACACGTAAAATACACTAATCATAGCTGATGAGCTTAAAAAATATATATAGCAAAAAAATTCCATAATGTTTTTAAAAAGTTTACAGATTTGTGTTGGTCTGTATTCAAAGCCGTCCTGGGCCACATGCAGCCCACAGGCTGTAGGTTGGACAAATTTGTTCTATCATGATATTGAATTATATTGAATTTGACTTGTTTTAGTTTATGGGGCAGCAGAAGGAAATAGCATGTGTTTTGCAATGTTCTCAGGATATGTAATTATGAGAAATTGATCTTTTTATAGAACTATACCTGTACCCTGCCCTGACAATTCTCTACTGTTCCATTATATGACTTTTTCATTTATGGATTATTGTGGTAGGCCTTCTGGGAACTGGCTTCCAAATGTTTGGCTATGAAGAAAAACTCCAGTCAAATCCTCTACAGCATCTCTTTGAAGTAAGTTGCCAAGAAATAATACTAGAAAATGCTTCAGCCTTATTTTTCAGAGTACTATGCAGCTTGGTAACATATTTTTGATTCCAGAGATTTTATAAATTTTCCTTAAAACAATGAATTAAAACAATTGAGAATGTTGATTTTACTGGGGAGTTCTTTTAATATTCAAATCCAGTATTCTTTTCTTACTACTTTAGTTGATTTGAGACAGTTTCTCCAGGTATAGAATCTTCTGAGAATAAATACCTGGATAGCAATTGAACACAGAGAAATTTCTCAGCATTTGTCAGTTGCTGTGCACTGCAGCTTTCTTCATGGTAATTACTATAATTCAATTAACACATTAAGCATCATGTCAGTCACCAGTGACTGACACTGAACTTTCCGTTCGGACTGCATCAGTCACTGGTGACTGACAGTATACTTTTCGTACAGGCCGTGGTACTGTATGTTAACTGACGATATAAAATTTAAAAAATTACATTCTATTAATAAATTTTAAATAAGTAAGATGTCCCGCGTGTCTTTCCATTTTAAAATGGTTATTCCTTTTTTGTTTTCCTTCACTATAATTTCTCCCCATTTAGGGGACATTTTCACATTCACAGGTAAAGAAAAATCTTTTTCTGCACTGGAACAAGAATCGCAGATAACTGACTGAATACAAAGCATTTCTAAAATAATACGTTGTACAAATTGCGGTAAATAATAAATATTCACACAGTAAAGATATTCTATATATAAACATTCAGCCTTATCGCAACCTAAACAGATCTCCGGTCGCCAGCATTTCGGTGAAATCTGATATAACAGGCCAAGCAGTAAACAAGACAAAATAACATGGGCACTCAACGTGCTAAACTTGAAAAACATGCATATACATATAAATTTTTTTGCTTTTGGTCACTCTGAATTTGTATGTGCTTATTTCATTTCTATCTCTCAGCAGCTTTTCCTGGCTTTTGCCCATTGTGAACTCCTTTCTCTTCTACTTTATTAGTTCCTTTCTTTCTCTGTCCTCATCGTTCCTGGAGTTCATTAGTAAAACTCTTCCTGTCCATTTAATCTCTAGAGATGTGTTTCCTTTTTATTGTCTCAGTTGTTATCTCTGCTATTTCTGGACCTCACAAGAAGAAATACGGATTCAGTGTCACCCATGTTGGTGACAGAGCAGGGGATCAAGCTGAAGATGTTATGCCTATGTGTGAGGAGAACACATGCCAAAATGATGCTTCACTTCTCTAGCCAAAGCCACAGAGAACATTTCATTGTTTTTCTTCATGTTAAATGGTTTTTCTCCTGCAGCTGGTTTTGTAGTTAAGTTTAACAAAAATACACTCTTAAAGATCTTTAAAGGTTTGTAATTTCTTCCTGAGTCCATTGCCTACACTGCACTTTAAATGCCTGCATTTTGATTTATAATATTAACCAAAAGACTTTTCTCTCTTTCCCATTAAGAGTTTTATTGATAGGCAAGAATTTAAAAACGAATAAGTCTTTTAAAGCATGCCACCTTAATGTCTGGAATTTTTACTATATTACTATTTAAAACTTTAAATAATGGCAAGTATTTTTTACCACAAGCTTAGTGACCCTTCCATCAAATCCAGGGCCCTGGAGACCACCCATGGTGTAGAAAACACAAATACCTGCTTAGAGACCTTGTGTCATGGAGAGAACGTTTTTAGGAATTTAGAGTACAGGTTCACATATGAGAGTTACTTCTGTCATCTTTCTCCCACCCTGCTGCAGAGTTTTTATTTAATACTAAAAACAGTAAATCTTTGTTGCCTATAATGTTTTCAATATTTTAGAAATAGAAATATAAACAAAGACGCCTAAACATGTTTACTTCTGTGTAATTTAACACAACTTCCTACCTTTTGAGACTCTTAAGAAGAAAGAGATCATGTGTCTTTGTCTATGTTAGGGGTGGTTTACACATAAGGAAGAAACAAGAACAGGGTATACTTCTGTGAATAAAAAGTCAAAGAACAATGGCTTTGCTTTCATTGTGTTCATTCCTAATAGCTTCATAGGGGAGCAGCATTTATGGACAAAAGAGTACAAGTTAAATACAGCCACCTTGTTGCTTGTAATAGAAGATAGAAATCCATTAGCATTCATCTGCTCTCTTCCTCCTTCCTTTGCAGGACAGAAATTGCAGAGCCTAAAGTGGCAGCCTCCAGGTTATTATCCTTGTGCTAATTCTTGCCAACCTATTTTAAAATTACAGTTGACCCTGTAGATTACTTTCAGCAACTTCTGGCATAAATGAGGAACTTTTTCCTTTTTTATTTGAGTTTTAAGCAAATATTAATAAGTGGTTTTTATCCTGTTCCTAAAAAAAAAAGAATCCTTGTTTTTTCCTTGTTAAATTGTCATTGTAAGCTCTTTGAAAGGAAGGACTCTACCTACCTGATCTTTTATCCCCAACCCCAAATACCGTGTCTCACTGTAAATGTTTGAATTTGTTCTCTTTGCCACTTTCTCTCTTTCATTTAAAACCTATTATGTAGCTCCAGGGAAGGGGTAATTATATTGGTGCGCACACTAGTTACCATTTGTCAGAATCTGACATACTTCATGCAGTTTACTTATGAAGAACCCAAGATTCTATTAATAGCACAGGCAATCTGGCTCCCAACTGCTCTGTGCACTGCACTGCCCGCCCCCCACTAACACTACAAAATGCCTTTCTGAGCCATTCACTTCCACTGGTTATAATTACTTAAGTAGCATTTTATTTCTTTCATCCTCAAATTGCTGTGCCAGGGAGACAATTGGTAGTTTAGTTTTGACAGTTTCAACCATCTGGTATATTTGTTTTGAATTTGGCTTAAGCCATTCAGTCGCAGATTTTGTGGCCTACCTCCACAGGACTCAGCATATAGTTGTATTCATAGCAATTATTTATTACAGCAAAAGGATGTAAAGCAAAATCAGCAAAGCAAAAAGACACATGGGATGAAGTCCAGTGGAAAACAGGTTCAAGCTTCCAAGAGTCCTTTTCTAGTAGGATCACTCAGAATACACTTAATTCCTCTTGTAATAAATTGTGCAACACATGTGAAATGTTTTATAACCAGTAGCGTTCGTTAGGTGCTATGTGCCCAGAGTTTGTATTGGAGGCTCATGTAGGCACCCTCTGGGGAGCATGTACAAAATTCTAAACTCCCAGAAGAAAAGCAGGTGTTCAGCGTAAACCATATTTTTTGCACAAACATTCTAAGCCCAGTGAGCCTCATTTTTTCAGTTAGATTGATGGGAAAATTCCCTAAATCCAAGTTCCCAGATGCCAGCCAAGGACTAACCTTGCAAACAGGACATTTTAAAAATACCAGTCTCGGGCCTGCTATCTTTTCCGCACAGTATGCTTTAAAGAGGAAGAAGCAGTATTAGGTAATTTGCCATTCCAGCAATTAACACAAGTCATCTATGAAAAGTGAGATATTTTTACCTTGAGACAGATGTTTAATGTCCTGTCCCTTTTGTTGGTAGTATCTAGTTAGTATAAACCACATTCCACTTGTCCTAATGTATTCTCCCACAATAAAATCACTTTTTCTATGCAAATCCTGCTGCCATGATATTTTGATGATAGCACTATACAATTGGAGGCCTCATATTTTTTGGTAGTTTATTTGTCAATGTTTAATACTTTTATGCTACTTTAATAGCTTCCTGGCAAAAATATGAGCCTAGTAAAATTATTCATGGTTTACTCTGAAAGTGAGTTACAGCTTGTAAATAAAATTTTTATAGTCAGTATATCTAACTTCAGTGCTCCTTGAGCTATAATGTTGATATTTAACCTTGCATTTTGGAGAATGCAAAATGATTAACAACTGTTGTGTACACAGAATCCTAGAACTGGAGGAGCCCTTAATAAGCTGTCTAGCTCCACTCCTGTCATTGTGTGTGTGTGAAGGGGGGGTGGGGGGGAGTGCAGAATTTAACCAGCCAAAACAGGTGGTACAGAAACACTCCAAAGTGAGTGCTCTACACAGTTCTCAGGAGCCCAAGTTGGAGTGTAATTAAGCTAACTATCCCAAAAGGTCTTCCTATATTACCTATTTTACTGGTACCTTGCAGATTTAGAGCACAGTTTTCAAAATCTTTTATTAAAACAACTGCTAAATCATCGACTTTTTATTTGCCAAATTGAACCATCCTTTCTTCAACCTTAGAGAAGTTGCAACAATAATATGTCTTCTTTTTTTTTTTTTAAGACATGCTAGTCTAGTCTAAGCCAGGCATTTTTAATATATTTTTATTTATTTTTATTTATTTATTTTTGACAGAGAGAGATAGACAGAGAGACAGAGAGAGAACTGAACTGGAAGAGCTCCCAGTTCAGCATGTGGTTCCGCACGGGCCGGGGCCGGGGCCGGGATTCGATCCTCGGTCCCCGGCGCTGCAAAGTGAGCGCTTAACCCACTGAGCCATCCCGGCTTCCCCTAAGCCAGGCATTTTTAATGTAAGGGGCTATGAAGTTGGATAGGGAAAAAAAGTTGCACATTTTTTTTACTAACCTTTACCAGAAATTTAACTTTTTTTTTTTTCAGTTTTATATCACAAAGTTAATAAAATACTTGGATAACTGTATTTCAGTGTACTTACTTCCTTTATAATCCTATATATTTTACTTTGCATTTACAAGCATTTGGAGAAGGGGTGTATAGAGTTGACTAAAGGCCCATGGCAAGAAAGCAAAAAGAAGGAAAGGCTAAATGCACTGTGTGGTGAGGACAGTTGGATAACCTTTAAATGAGAATTCTCAGGAATGTTTTTGTTTTCTTCTTTTCCTATTGAAGATTACTGGTTAGTAATATACTTTGTTTAATGTACTATTGTGCTTTTAGGTTTATGTACAAGTTAATAAAGAAGCAGCAGATAATAAAAGTGTAGCAAAATCAGCACATGAGTTCTTCCAGCGATTGGAACTGGGTGACATGCAAGCACTTGCATTATGGCAGAAATTTCGGGATTTAAGCATAGAAGAGTACATTCGGATTTACAAGGTACCGTCCGCTCTCCTGCTCTCCTGCTCTCCTGTGATGGGGGGCAGCTCTTGACTGGTACTACTAGGTAGTAAAGTTCCCTCTTAAGCTCATGTTTTAAGAATAGACTTGTCATTGAGTTGAAAATTAGGACTCAAATATTGTTGTTTGGGCTGAAACTTAGAGCCTAAATATTAGGTAACATTCTGATACTTCATTTCAGTCTGGCTTTTCTTTTCTTCCTTCTATCGTATCTTCACTTTTTCTTTTTAAATATTTATTTATTTTTATCGTTTTTTGACAGAGAGAGAGAGAGATACAGAGACAGAGAACTGAACTGGGGGAGCTCCCCAGTTCAGCACATGGGTCCGCACGGGCCGGGGCCGGGACTCGATCCCTGGTCCCTGGCGCTGCAAAGTGAGCGCCTAACCCACTGAGCCATCCCGGCTTCCCCATCACTTTTTCTTAATAATTATTTTTTGTTCTTTTACTTCCTTAGGCCTGTATGTAATGGGTATGACTGTTCATTTAATAAACATTTTAGGGCATGGGAAAAATATAACTGAATAAAAGAAATATTTTGGGGGGAAGCCGGGATGGCTCAGTGGGTTAGGCGCTCACTTTGCAGCGCCGGGGACCGAGGATCGAATCCTGGCCCCGGCCCGTGCGGAACCATGTGCTGAACTGGGAGCTCCCCTAGTTCAATTCTCTCTCTGTCTCTGTATCTCTCTCTCTCTCTCTCTCTCTCTCTCTTTCTCTCTCTCTCTCCTCTGTCAAAATAAATAAATAAAATATATATTAAAAAAAGGTCTTTTAAAAATATATATATGTATATTTTTTCATGGATTGTGCATTTTGACATGGAGACAGAGTGAATTAAAAACAAGACAATGCAAATTAAACAAGAACATGTTCTATTAGATGTGGATAATGCTATGAAGAAAAATGAAGCAGGGAAGATCAGGGGTGCTGTCTGTGGGTAATGAGAGTTTTAACGAAGATGCCCACATGGCTGGAGTAGTGAGCAAGATGAGAACAATAGAAGAGGAGGTGGAAGAGGCTGTAGAGTGGGGTGTGAGGTAGGACATTTTTCAGGGCTCTCCAGTCTAGCTTTCTGCTGTGATGGAAACATTCGTTATCTGTGCTGTCCAGTGTGATAGCCACTAGCCATGTGTGACTGTTGAGCCCCTGAAATGTGAGCAGTGTGATTGAGAAACTAAATTTTCAATTTTATTTTGAAAATTATTTGAATTTGAATTTGTTTGAATAGCCACATGTGTCTAGCAACTGACATATTGGATAGCATAGTGCTGTTATGAGGACTTGATTGGTGGGGGGTGGGGGGGTTGTAAGAAAGTTGGAGCAGAGGAGTGATTTGATCGAATTCTTATTTTCTGCATCTGTGTGACAGACTGCAGAACATGCTCTTTTGTCTTAGAGTAAGATAATAGGATACGTAAGTAACTTTTTTCTTTTGTTCCTGAACGCTTTTAGCGTCTAGGAGTACACTTTGATGTATACTCAGGAGAATCATTTTATTGTGAAAAATCGCAAGAAGTCTTGAAGCTGCTGGACAGTAAAGGACTCCTCCAGAAAACAATGTATGATCAGGCTACTGTTCTTTACTACAGTTATTTGTTCTATGAAATTGGTAGTGATATACAGGGTGAACCAAAAGTAGGTGGACAGTAAGTGATAAGATTTATTTTGAGATTACATATACATATACTTAGTTATAAAATTTAATATAACACAAAAACCATAAAATAAATCTTATTTACTGTCCACCTACTTTTGGTTCACCCTGTATTTCTCAGTAACAACAACAGAATGTGCTGTGCAGCCTCCTGGCATTTTTTATAGTGCTTTTGGCTGTTCAGAGTACTTTCCCACATGATGTCTTTTGTTGCTATAAAATTCTGATAAGTCTGGAAGAAAGGATGTTATCTGCTCTTTATAGATGAGCAAACTGAAGTACAGAAAGTACAAGTGAACTGCCTGAAGTCACATAAGCTAATAATGGTATAACTGGGAAAGGGAGAACTCCTGTCTTCTTACTCAGGCCTTCCTTTAAAAACAAACAAACCAACAACCTGTTCAAAAGTGGATTTAAGGAAGCTTATGAAAATGGGTATAGTCCAACAAGCTTTTGAAAGAATAAAATGAGGAAATCAGGAAGCAGGAGCAAAAAGACCTATAATATGAAGTCAGGGATAATATTCATACATCTTATAGCACACTGGGATTTTGTCTCGTTGCTTAAGATTGATTTCTGATTGAGCTTTGAGCTTCCTGTCAGCCAAACAAACCAGTCATAGGAGCCCAGTCAGCCGAAATACCAGTCATAGGAACCCAGTCATCTGTAATGTAGGAGCAAATGCGTTGCTTAGAAGTGCCACTTTTCATAGTACCAAAGAGCAACTTCTCTTGTCATCTTTATAAGACATGACGAATGTGTTTCATAACATCCTCAGTCATGTCCTTAAGGAAGATTTTTAGATTGCCATATACAAATTCTAATTTCAGTCAGGCAAAGAAGACAATAACAAATTCTATGCTTTTATTACTCAAGGGTACTTTCTGGCATGTTAAAAGTTAGCCCGATATTGAATGTCATAATATAACTTACATTAGAAGAAGAATATGATATTTCATGGTTAAAATGCAGTTGAAATTAACTTTTTCAATTGGCTATGTTAAAGACATTATCTGAGTACCTTATCCAGAGTTACAGATTTTAAAAAGATAGGATAACCAAATATTAATTACATCATACCCACTCTTAATTAGATTCATAGTCAGATTCCTTGTTTTTCTTCATTGTTGATTACACCACTTATTGCTACTTAATAAAAACAGTTTCTGATTTGCCAAAGATAGCATTATAGATATTATACTTTTAAAGGTCTTAATTTATTATGTTGCTTCTGAGTTACCTTTTTGCATTTCTAGAAAAGGAACAGCTGTAGTGGATCTTTCTGGGAATGGTGACCCCTCCTCAATTTGTACTGTAAGGCGAAGTGATGGGACTTCTCTCTATGCAACCAGGTTTGTATATTACACGAAGGTCAACGCTATAGTGTGTATATACAACTTAATGTTCTTTGTTGTAGGATAAATGATAAGACAATCATTTTATCCTCAAAACTGTTACCAAACGCTAGTTTCTAAATCTCTTTGTTCTCATCAGTCCAAATATATTTATTGGGTTTTTGTTGGTACAGTTATAGTTCCTGAAAAGATTTAATATCATCAGAAAAGGGACTAAAAAACTGTTTATTATACAGTTAAACATTCTTTCATTGGATCAAAAGGTTTTTCTGCTTTGTCCTTAGCTCAAACTAAAAATATATGATAGAGGTATATATTTGCAACATAATTTTTAAATAGTCTTCTATATAAGTGTTTCACATTTACTATATCCCCTCCAGAGCCTTTTTCCTACTTGACCACCCTCATGAAACTTTAATACCACAGATATACTACAGCTCTTTATGTATTGTATACATATATGTGCTTTATACATAAATAAAATTTTTTTGTCCCTCAAGAGCCATTTTTTGGGGAAGCTGGGATGGCTCAGTGGGTTAAGCACTCGTTTTGCAGCCCTGGGGACCGAGGATCATATCCCAGCCCTGGCCCGCATGGACCCATATGCTGAACTGGGGAATGCCCCCAGTTCGGTTCTCACCAGGGTGAGACCCTGGCCCAGTTCCTGCCCTGTGCAGCCCCACGCCCACCTGTGGAATGAAACTATGTGGAAAAACCAATGATGTTCAACTATGGAGACTGTTCTGGGCCCTCCCCCTTCTCTTTGTCTCTGTCTCTGTCTCTCTCTCTCTCTCTCGCTCGCTCTCGCTCTCTGTCAAAAACAATAAAATACATCTTAAAAAAAAGAACCAGTTTTTGTCTTCATTGAGAATGCATGTTTTGTGTTATGTTAGGATCATGAGGTTGGTACAAATGACATTTTGATGATCCCCAATATTTCAAAAGATTTAGGAACTTTTTAAATCCTCTCAGTGTCATGTTGTCAACCAAAAACAGCTTTAATTTTAAATTTCAATATTTTCATAATGTTGAATTGAAATTTTAGTTTAGTTTATTATTCATTATTTTATACTGCAAATTGGGTCTTTTGTATTTCATCAGAGATAATTGGAATTTTTGTCAAAGGACTTTATGGTCTTTTAAAATGTTTTAGAAGGTATTGCTTATGACTAATCTAAGACTTTGAAACTCCTTGAATCATACTAGTAGAAGAATAGCTAGAAGATAAAACTTACTTAGCTACTACATCAGCTATCTTTTAAGTATGATTTTTAAGAGATTATGTTGCACACAAGTGACAATTAGATGATCCTTTCCAGTACATTTTTTGAAATTAACAAGTCCTAAAATATTTACCTATACTTTGCTAACTAGTGCTACTTTAGTTATTACTACTACTTGTCCCAGAGCTCTTTATGTTTTTTTTTAATCTTTTCATAGCACTTTTGTTATTATTTTTCCCAAAGCATTTTTATTATTTTTACCTTGTATCAGAGTATGATATTGGGATCATATATGAAGGCTGTCTGGAATGTATCCAGCCATGTAACCATTCTCATTATATTATTGACAATGGCTGGATTTTTTCCAGACAGACCTTGTAAGCATGGGTAGTATACTTCAGGCTATGGAATAATAGGCATTCTTAACTAGAAACACTTCATTACTATCAAATAGGTAAAATAAATTAGATCTGCTTAGTAACTCTTACTTTATGGCCATTTTTTTCAGAGATCTTGCAGCTGCTATAGATCGAATGGACAAGTATAATTTTGACACAATGATTTATGTGGTAAGTAATCACAATATAGAATAAAAGGTTAGGATCGCTATCATGAAAACTGCAGTTAGAAATTATATGCCATTGTAATACTATGGAAAAATAATTTTGTCAAACTATAGAAGGAATTCAATAGTAAGTGTATTTAAGGTGGCAACCATTATGTTAAAAAAAAAAAGGAACCCTTAAAAATGAAAAATTACATTGTTTCAGAGTAAAAACAAAATTGCCCAAATCAGGAAAATAGTTATGTGAAATGAGTATATACAGGTCACTATAATGTACTTAAAGTAACTATTTTAAATATGTTAAGACTCACAAGAAGCTTGAAATAGTAGTTTTCATACACCCTTCACCCATCCTTTCCCTAAAATAATATCCTACATGACCACCTTGTCAGTCCCAGGAAACCGACACTGAAAGAGACCTTAGTTAAATTTTGACAATTTTTACATGCATTAGTATGTGGGCCTAGGTGTGTGTGTTTTTATGAAATGTTATCACATGTGTAAATTTACATAACTATCTCTGCATTCAGAATAGTTTTTCCATTAAAAACTCCCTCATGGCAAGCACTTAATCATACCTTCTCCCCCACCCTAACCCCTGGCAACCACTGTTCTGTTCTTCATTACTAGAATTCTCTCACTTTACAAGTGTTATATAAATGGACTCACAGCAGGTAACTTTTTGAAATTGGCTTCTTTCACTCAGCATAATGACTACCCTTGAGATCCATCCAAACTCTTGTGTATATCAATAGTTTGTTCCTTTTATTGCCTGGTAGTATTCTAGTCTCCCCCTCCCCTTCCTTTCCATGTGCAACCTCACTTCCCTGTAAGAAAAAAGTTACCATTAAATATATTCTTAGAGCTTAGCTTTAGCTTTCTTGGAGATGAGGGTCAGATAGCTGAGAGAGGAATCTGAATAGAATACTTAAAAGACTCAAGTTCAAATTCCTCCTGACTCTGGAGTTCATTAGCTCTTATTTCCTTCTCTCCTAGTGCACTCACCTTATACATTCTTCTAGTGGCATCCTCTTTGTGTGTTTATTTAAAATACCAATTGACAATGACTTTAATCTGTCAGAACTCAAATATTTTAATTTGATTCATATCCATCCTATTTTTGTAGATTAACTTATCACTGTTTTTTTTATTTTAAATCCATTTTTCTCAAGACAGATAAAGGGCAAAAAAAGCATTTCCAGCAAGTGTTCCAAATGCTGAAGATCATGGGATATGACTGGGCAGAAAGGTACTGTCGACATGGTTCTGAATTGCTGACCTCATGGTCATTCATTGTCAGGTCAGCCAAGTCCAAAGTGCTCCAAGTTGTTACAGATTTTTCACTGAAACTTCTCTGTTCTGAGATGTTAGTATACAAAAATAGATTTTTTTTTTTTATTCACTTATGCCCTATGTCAATTTCTAGCTTATAAACATTTAATGTGTTTATTAGATATCTCATTGCAATGGCTTGATACTCAAAATTCTTAGCTCCCATCTCCTTTTTTTCATGAAAATAACTAGGGAATTGAATCACATGCTAGTTAGTGATTACCTCTATAAAATAAAGCTGTGCTTAATATCTTTTGTGGCATACAAATTACATTGTATTTCAATTCATTAATTTTTAAAAACTCCTCTATGAGAGTTGAAGTTCCAACTACTATCTAAAAAAGTGTTATTCTGCACTTTGATCGACAGCTCTTTTTCGGTTTTTGGTTGACTCAGTGCCCGCACTCCCTCGCAGGTGCCAGCACGTGCCCTTTGGAGTAGTGCAAGGAATGAAGACTCGAAGAGGAGACGTCACCTTTCTAGAAGACGTCTTAAATGAGATTCGATCGCGGATGCTGCAGAACATGGCTTCTGTTAAAAGTAAGTTCACTTTTTTGTTGTTATAGTCATAATTACGTGCTACTTTTATATGTTGCTGGATTTTTTTGTATGTGATTTATAATGACCATTTATCCAATGAACTTTCACCAGTCTTGTCAAAAATAGCTTGTACTCATTAGATAGAGGTGCCAGAATTTTTAGACTTGCTGCTCGAGTGTTGTTCATTTCAATAATCTGGGTTGATTTTACCCTGAGCCTCCTTTCAGGGACAGCTTTACATTGTCATTCCATTGTTAAAGTAGTTACATGAAGTTCCTGTGTTGTATAATTGGAAACAATTCACAAGTCTTTATAGCTTTGTTTAGACTTCACCCTTGGAAAACTAAATACCAGCTATGCTTAATATCTTACAAAGGGTATTTGTAAGAAAAATAAATTTATGCATTTTCCCTTTTAATGAAGGCAGGGGAATTGTCATTATCAAAGCTAAATTAGCCCAAATTAGGTAAGTAAATTGCCCACAGTGAACCTGTTTGTTCTTGGTACTGCCGGCATCCATTTTCAGCAGATTTTATCTCCACTTCAGTCTCTGATTCTCTACTATTTCATGCAGGTTAAACATAGCTGCCTTGTCTGTTTCAGCTACCAAAGAACTTGAGAACCCACAGGAGACTGCAGAGAGGGTCGGGCTTGCAGCACTCATTATTCAGGTCTGTTAAGATGGCTGCTTCCTATCAGACCCTTTTGTCTGGTAATAGAACAAATACCAGCACTGAAGACTTACTGTCATTTTAGGACTTCAGAGGTTTACTCTTATCTGACTACCAGTTCAGCTGGGATCGTGTTTTCCAGAGTCGTGGGGACACAGGTGTCTTCCTACAGTACACACACGCACGTCTCCACAGGTAAGAAAAGGCCACAGGAAAATACTGGGCCAACCTGCCCTTCCCAGGGCCAAGGCCCTGTTTTCTGGGCTTCTCTGACATCTCATATTCAAAACTAAAGTACAGTGGGTCACCTGTTGTTTGGTTTACATGAGATTTTTATTAATAAAATATTTATTTATTGAGCACCTATGTAAGGAATGTTTTTGTGTATATTACTTTTTTTAGTACTCAGAATAACCCTGCCAAATAATGTACTCCGTTTTCAGATAAATAAATTAAGAAAAACTGAAGCATCACGTCAAACAACATTAGCTTCAAAGTCTAGGACTGTAATCATGGGCCATTTAATGATTGAGATATATTCTGAGAAATGCATTGTTAGGTGATTTCATGGTTGTGTGAACATCATAGAGTGCTCTTACACAAATCTAGATGCTACAGCCTATTGCTCTGTAGGGGAGCAAAAATTATTTTCCTCTGCCCTTCTGGGTTCTTAGCTGAGATGTCTATATAATAAAAGACAGATTAGCAGGAGAAAATCATAAGTTTAATAACATGTATACCTTTGTATACATGGGAGAGACCCAGGAAAAGTGAGTTACTCACCAAAATGGCTGAAGTCAACATCTTAAATACCATCTTCAGCTGTTGGGGCTAGGGGAATCAGTTATGGGAGCTTACCAGGAAATGCACAGTAAAGAATGGTGACGCTGTTTTACAGATTTAGGTCCTGCTCTTCTGAATTGTAGAGTTTCTAGAAATCAGGTTATCCCCATCTTCCTGGTACAAAAAGGAGACACACTTACAAATGTAAATGTTGTTTGCAAAGGATAACTTCTAGTTGGTTTCCAGAGCTTCTCCCATGTCTGCTGTCTCTTAAAATAAATCAGCCTAAGTAATTGATATGCCAAATAGACATATTTTGGGGTGACAAATTCTGTTTTCCCACAGTTCACAGGCTACAAACCTGTATAGCATGTTACTGTACTGAATACTGGAGGCAGTTGTAACACAGTAATAAGTATTTATGTAAAGCTTTGTGCCACAGTATTAGGACAGCTGGTGTCACTAGGCAAAAGAAAATTTTCAGCTCCATTATAATCTTGAGGGACCACCATCCTATATGTGGCCCATGGTTGAACAGCATTATGAAGCATGACTGTATATTAAGGAGAGCAAGACTGTGTATTATGAGATAGTGTTCATCACTTGCAGTTACATGTCTGTGAATGACTTGGTTAATCCTTTGTTCTTTTTAAACTTCTGATAACAGTTTGGAAGAGACTTTTGGATGTGGTTATCTAAATGATTTCAACACCGCATGTTTACAAGAGCCACAGTCTGTTTCCATTCTCCAGCATCTTCTCAGGTATGGTTTTCTAGTATTATTGAGTCTGCTTCTGCTCATTAAAATGACTGTTGGTGGTTTGCTGACCACTGGAGTAACAGGCCAGAAGTTACCTCATGCCTCCTGCTTCTAGACAACACTTTCCTAAAGGTATGACCAAAAGTGATTGTCTGCCCTTTGAGGATACACAGAGGCCAAGCTCATGGTCAGTGGTTAGGTTTTAAAAATATTACTACCACTGAATTAGCCCAGGTGCCCAACCTCCTCTATGTCATGCTATGAGAATATGAAGCCCAGTAAAAGCATACCATTTAGTTTTTTAAAAGATCATCTTCTCACCCTCTGTGATAAGTGAAGGAAAATCACTGCATTTGTGCAGCTTCCCTGAGACCGTAAGTCCTTCGTTTGCATCTAGGTTTCAATTCAGTCTCAAATATGCATCTGTCTGGTGCCCTCACACTGGGCAAGAGACCACCCATTTGAACTCTCACCAGTATTGCTAGGGAAGCCAGACTTGTCAAGAAAGATCAGTCTCTGGAAGGGATGTGGGTGGTTAACAAGGCAGTTTTCTCTGATTGCCACACAATGCATCAGTGGTTCATTACTGGGGTCAGGAGGAGTTGTTTACTCACATTTTGCGAATTTGTGAGGAAAAATAATTCAGACTGGTTTTCTTGGCATCAAGGATTTTGTTACTTTCTAGATTATGTTCCTAAACATGATTAAGAGGCTTTCTGCATTCAGTTTAACAGCCATGATTTGAGTCCTTGCTCTGGCTAGGCCTAAGGGATTTCAGGGAGATTTAGAAAGTACCTGCCATCAAGGAATTTGTGAGAAAGAAAAATATGCTTTTACCTTCAAATGTACACAAGTCTTTTTTCAGATATCTTCTACCCTTAATGATGTCAACCTTACATTCTAGATCTTTGTCTTAACATCATACTTTAGTGTAATAAGTAAACAGTCTTTGACCATGCTGACTGCTCCTGTCATCTTTCTTTTAGGTTCGACGAGGTGCTTTATAGATCATCTCAGGATCTTCAACCCAGGCACATTGTCAGTTACCTTCTAACTCTAAGGTACTTTATTTATAATCGTACTATTTTTAGGTGTCAAAAGGCATTTGAGACCTGATCTGACAAAGTACCTTTCATCTAATATTTTCCTATAAACAAACCACTTGGGCTTAAAAAAAAGTATGTGCTTTAAATTACAGGAATTCTTGCTTCATCTTAGCAAATTAACATTGATGTTCATTCATTCAGTGACAGAAGGTACAGTCACTAGTCAAGTGAACAGAAAGCAGCAGCCTCATCATAGGTGGTTACTGAACAGTGCAGGTTAGGATAGAGTGGATGTAAGAGACAATTTTGGGGGTACTCAGCAGGGAGGACTTCTCAGAGGAAAGGAGATATTAATCAGAAGCAAGGAGGCAGAGAAGAAGGAAAAAGCCCAGAGCTGAGTAAGTACATAATATATTAAAGGAACAACAAGCATAGATCTGGGAGGGATAAGAAATGAAGTGTGTACACACCTTTTTACTATGTGCTGATAAGTAAGGCATTTTATCTTACATTCAGGCTGCAGAGTTGTCCATAAAAAGGTTTTAAGCAGAGGAACAGAAAAATTAGTCAGCTAGAGGGTAGAGAATGAATTGGGAGGTAAGTCAGTGGTATTTGGATAGAAGTTTCATGGTAACTCTTCTAGAAACTTTGAATAGAAGTTGATTCTGTCTTTTGCAGCAACGGGTGTTCTTCCCATAAAGCTATTTAAGAAATACTTGCTTTTACTCAATATTTACTGAAATTAAAGACTCTTTGGGACTGTTTCTTGAATAACCTTTTTACCCTGTCTTCCCCAGATATTTTTTCCTTCAAGTTCCATTTAGATAGCAATGAAGAAGCCAGAAAGTTTTATTAAAGTCACTTAACCATTGAAACAAATGTCATAAGCATCATTTCTTTGATGCATTGTTCTACTTGCTATTCTATATAAATAGAAAAGATGACTTAAAGAAGAGTGGCCAGTTTGTGTACAGGGTGGATTGATGACTAGTCTCCAGCCCACCCTCCACCAGATAGAGGGGGAAAGTCCAGGCCATGCTGTACCTTTCATCTTAAAGGAAACCTAAATGAGGAAAATGTCATTATTAGAAAGGAATCTCCTACCCTTGTAAAATTTACAATGAAATCAAAATCTTAAGAACTTGCCACCTGGTATTAACACTTTGAGCGCCATGTCAGCCATCGGTGACTGACACTGAACTTTCCGTTCCCGTTTGGACCGCGTCAGTCACTGGTGACTGACTGTATACTTTTCGTGCAGGCTGCGGTATTGTGTTAACTGATGATGTAAAATTTTTAAAAATTACATTCTATTAATAAATTTTAAATAATTTCATCTGATGATGAAAAATAACAACTCTACACCATTTTTTAGGAAAAACAATTTCACTAGACTCACTTTCACACTCCTCTTCTACTGACATTTTCATGTTCATGGGTAAAGAAAAATCTTTTTCTGCACTGGAACAAGAATCGCAGACAACTGACTGAATATAAAGCATTTCTAAAATAATGCATTGTACAAATTGTGGTAAATAATATTCACACAGTAAATATATTCTATATATAAACATTCAGCCTTATCACAACCTAAACAGATCTCCAGTCACCAGCATTTTGGTGAAATCTGATATAACGGGCCAAGCGTAGGTAAGCAAGACAAAATAGCCTGCGCACTTAACGTGTTAATAGAACCAAGACCAAAATTTAAAGCTTGAGTTAAGTGTTTTACTTTACCTAATATAGAGACGCAGTGAATTCTAGTCTTAACTTTCCAGCTTTGGATCCATCCTTTACTGGGTCTGGGCTTTGATTTTTTTATCTTTCAGTTGAGGAAATAAGATTGAATATGAACCTTATGTATTACAACAGAAAATTACTGCTGGACCTAATCACCGTTTCTCCCCATTTCAGTCATCTTGCAGCTGTGGCACACAAAACACTGCACATAAAAGACAGCCCTCCTGAAGTGGCCGGGGTATGTTCCATTCAGTGTTTTCTGTGTAATGTCTAGCATCCTTAGACTCATGTTACTGAGTCTTGTAAATGTTTCTAAAATAGCATTCTATTGTTCAACTATGGCAGTGGATTAATACTTATGAGTATGGTTTGAAGTCATGATTAGAATTGCGTTGCATCAATGTCTAGAATACTTTCTAAACTCTGAAGTACATTTTCCTACATCATATGTTAGAGTGGGGAAGCCGGGATAGCTCAGTGGGTTCAGCACTCATCTTGCAGCCCCAGGGTCCGAGGATTGTATCCTGGCTCCAGCCCTCAGTTCAGTTATCGCCACAGCAAACTTCCCATGTGGGAGGCTCTCAGCTTGTGTGGGTGTTCCTCCCATGCAGGAGGTCCTCTGGCCCAGTTCCTGCCCTGTGCAGCCCTGAGCCTAGCCTACCTGTGGAATGAAACTGTATCAAAAACTAATGACTTACAACTATGGTAAGATGACCAGATTTTAACATTGGTAAAGCGGGACACCATTGACCGGGGGTGAGGGGATTCTTGATTAAAAATTTGGTCTATCTCCCGCCGTTCCCTAGCTGGTCGTGCATGCTTTCCAAAAATCGGGACTGTCCCGCCAAAAGCGGGACATCTGGTCACCTTAAACTATGGAGACTGCTCTGGACCCTCCCCCCTTTCTCTGTCTGTCAAAAAAAAAAAAGTGATGAGTTCCCCTTATCTGAAATATACTATGTACTGATACTGTCTCTCCTACTCCCCAACCATTGGGTACCAGTCATACTAGAAGAGATGACAGGAATTTGTCTTCCCTTGCCTACAGCAACCCTAGGGCACTAAGAAACTGTTCCTATTCTAATTTAGAAGTTAGAATTACTCTTAAAAACATTCTTATTTATTCACTTTATAGTTAGCCTGTTATTGAACATTTAATCCTTCTTTATTTTGTAGGCCAGACTTCATCTTTTCAGAGCTGTCCGTTCTGTCCTAGCCAATGGGATGAAACTTCTTGGAATAACACCTGTATGTAGGATGTAACTTTTCATTAAAATGGCTTTTTAAATACTAAATGATGGGAAAGCTGGGATGACTCAGTGGATAAAGCGCTCGCTTTGAAGCCCCGAGGACCAAGGATCGAATCCCGGCCCCGGCCCAGGCGGACCCACATGCTGAGCTGGGGTGTGCCCCCAGTTCAATTCTTGCCGGGACCTATGTGGGAGGCTCCCGGCCCAGTTCCTGCCCTGCGCAGCCCTGTGCCCACCTGTGGAGTGAAACTATATGGAAAACTAATGTCAACTATGGAGGCTGCTCTGGGCCCTCCCCCTTCTCTGTTTCTCTCTGTCTCTGTTTCTGTCAAAAATCAATAAAATAAATCTTCAAATACTAAATGAATTCTAGTTACCTATTTTATGCCTTGCTGGTTAGAATTTAAACTATTACTGTGTCAGAATCTACATTTTATTGTATATGTGATTTATCAACTTATTAAATCTTGAGGGGAAATAATCTCAATTTTCTTATAATCATGGCTAGTTCTGAATAAATTTAGGGAGACCTTTCAATATTAAGCCTTTTTGCCAAGACAGCTGCCTACGCCCAGAAAACAAATCCAGTGCTTATCTTTTCATTGATATACTTGGGTAACTTTTACTACATGAACTTGGGAACTGAGTACATTTGAATAATAAGGAATTACTTATACATGTATCATATTAGGATCTTTTTGTAAAACTTAGTTAAACCACAACTTGTAATGGAATTTCTTAAACCATTTCCTTCATGTATCTACATATTGATAAAGTACATTTTGTGTGACTTGTTGGGTAACATACTAAGTAGGGATTTGATCTGTTTGATCAGCACAACTGTCCATTATCTGCCAGCATTTCCATTTGGGTTTGCTGTAATTTATTTTAAATGTTGCTACTAGTAGTTTTGTGAATACCAATGACATTCTATTTTTATGAATAGAATAGCAAATTAGCATGAATCAGAGCTTCTCTAGTTGAATGATCAGTTTTATATTAGCAAGTATGGTATACCTTCTTAATCCTAAAGAAGACTCATCCATGCAGTCTGAATTTCAAGAGAGTTAGCTTCCAGAATGCTAATTTTCTATTTAAAGTACCATTAAGATTTCCTTAGCACAAACCAGCCATGAACTAAAAGTGTACAGTTACTACATGTTTTTATGTTCAATATCCCTCTCCGGTTTTTTTTTTTTTGGTTTTTTTTTAATATTATTGTATTTTATTGTTAAATTTAATGGGGTGACATTGGTTGGTAACAATCAGACAGTTTTCCAATGGACAACTCCACATCACATCACCCATGCATCCCATTATGTGCCCAGTACTCTCCGGTTTTTTGGAGAAATGTTCCTCCTCACAGATCTGCTGTAGCCTCCTCAGTATTTGAATCTTGAGTGAACTGACAGAGGGGCAGTAATGGTTAGAACCAAGTCTTTCCAAAAGCAGATCCCTGAAAAGACTGTTCATTATTTCCTACAACCCTAGATCCCTGGTTGCAGTCCTTATAAACTCCTTTCTTGTTTTTTTTTTTTTTTTGGCTTAAGGCTAGCCAAAGCTGCTATTTGCAACCAAAGAACCCTAACTGATGTAATTCCAACATAGAGAAAAGTAAAAATGTAATGTTGCAGGGGGAGGGGGGGTTGTTTTTACATTATCTTAATGGTCATATCTACAATACAAAAAGTGATCAGATTTCATATAAAGTTTATTGCTGAATTTCCCCCATTAACATTATAGAAATTTTTTTTAAAAAACAGAAATTTCACAAATTATTGAGAGCCCCACAATTAAACATACTTTATAAAAATAGTACAAAAGTGACATTAGAAATATTTTTTGAAGTATATCATATAACAGCAAAGAAATATGAATCCAGACAATGAATGGCACAAATACTAAAGGAGTACTCAGTCACCACCCAGAAATCATTGTCTGAATTACAAAACAGATTCAGTTTGAGAAGTTACACATTCAGTTTGTGTCTGACTAGCCTGTCTTGTTTTTGCCTCTTTTTTGTCAGAAAAGAGCTAGGTCTTTACTGCTGCTGGGACAAAATATTGTACATGAATTGGAGAACAAGAAGGGGTCGTCCTCCTCCCCTGGTACCTGAACAAGAGAACAGTTAGTACAGAAATGGCTTTGGCACTTTAACCTTTAACATTGTCCCAAACCTTGGTATTTGAATATTACAGCCTCACAGGATTTTTTTTAACACCATATACATTATATTTACAATAATAAAATTCCTTTATTCTAAAACAAAATGGATTGACCCCAAACAGGTCACATTAAATCTTTGTTAGCAATTCACTCAGGTAGACTTCTTAATCCTTATGCCACACGGTTAATTTGCAGTTTTTAAGTTACCATCTAGGATTGACTTAAGGCTCTAAGTTTAATGCAAATGATTTAGTCTTAGTAGGAATCTCTTTTGAGGCTGAAATCATATACCACTGGCTCTCTCTTTTGAAGCTGTTTCTCCTTGTTGGACAGATGTAGTGTCTTGTCTGGGTAATCCATAGAAATATATAGAAACACATACAAGAAGAGTACCCAGAGCGAAGGTGAGTGCTGAAAAGAAAACAAAATGAGTGTAGTCTGTATTTGTATCCTTAAAACTATATAACAGTGCGTAATTTAAAATTTTTTAAACTTTCAATTGTAGGTTTATGCCATTCCTCTATTTGCATTTATGACAAGAGTCAATTTTAAAATGAAATGTAAATATGGAAAATAAGTAAATCTAAGTGTTCTACGTTTGTGATGGTAAGGTTTAGAAACATCATCAATTATAGCCAAAAAAAAAAAAAAATTGGTAAAATTAAGGGAGTAACAATCACCACCTAACTATACACTTTTTAAGAACACAAGTATGCTTGTCCGGGACCTCTGACAAAGAACATACTAACTTCCCTGTATGCTGATTAAAAGAAAAAGCAGTGGAATGTGGCTCTTCCATGATACTAGAAACCTGTGAAAATTTAGAGCAATGGTAGTTGAAAAAATTCAAAGAGTTAGGTGACCAATTGTTAAAACCACTGGAGATATCTAAATAGAAGAAATGGTGATTTACTAAATAAAATTCCATTTCCTGCTAGCCTTGCCTTTTTTTATAGCCTTAATCCCGAAAATTAGGACAAAAACTGACTTATGACTTGTCTAAATGACCATAGTCACTTTATAAATGAAGACATGTCAAAATTGTATATCCCATTCAAAACTGAACCATATTCTATGTAGAATACAATGGCCTAGTCTTAATAACTTTAAAAATGGCATGCAGAGAAATGACATCAAGCTGTGATTTTAGTTTACCCCTAACCAGAAAAGAATAGCTTTGCCTTCAGAAAATGGGAAGGGAGTAAATTAAATCTAAATAGGGAACCAGATGATGCCAAGACAGTCTAATTAATTTCCTTGACAATGAGTAAGGTAAGATAGAACACTGACTATACAGTTCTCAAATACTCCATAGGAGCAAAGTCTTAAGGATTTGTTGAGCATAAGGATGGATCAGAACTACCATTAAAAGTTCACCCAAATCAGGTAAGGAAAATAAGTAAAGGAAGGCTATAAACATCTGACACTGAAATGGTAAGCAGTTGGCCTTATGCAGCATACTTACGATGTGCCAGGCACTACTCTAAGTACTTAAACTGAAACAACACTAGAAGACAGGGATTTCACCATTCCCGTTTAACAGATGAGAAAACTGAGACATGAGTTAGTAATTTCCTTAAGGTTGCACAGCAAATAAAAAGTACAGGCAAGATTTGAACCATACTATAAAATGATTTTCTAAGATTTCTACAAGGTTAGTATTCCTCCATTTGTATTTACCGTATATCAAGAGTCAACTTTAAAATGAAATATAGTGCTCACTTCGGCAGCACATACATTAAAATGAAATATAAACATAGGCCAGGTCTATTATTTTTTACTCACTAGCAACATTTGGCAGATTTTCCTTATACATTAGTATATGGTCAGTCAATCAGTAAATAAAATTATTACAGCATAAAAGCACCGTGAAATGTTAACATCACTTAAATAATTCAGAAGCCAACATAATGCTGGATGTGGGCTAGGGAAAATTATATTAAAAAGAATAGCATAGCAGTGCGCAGAGTGCCCTCTATAGTAATGAAATTTGCATTAATTAATAAATGAAACATATTTTTATAAAAGAAAATTTAGATTTGAATTATAATTTTAAAACCACAGTACACCCAACTCCAAAAGAGTTAGGAAAGTATAAACTAAGGGGGGAAAATGAAAGAACTTTTTTGTTCTTTCCTCAAAATAAAAAGCCTAGTTTATTCTAATTCTGCTGAAAGTAATCATTTCCTAAAGTCCTTGTATTTACTTCCTGTGTACGTCATCATACTGTATTCACCATCATACTATATTCACCCTGAAGCACTTAAGTTGTCTTATATCTAACACCTGGGGAACACGTGTTAGATGACTGCAAAAAATTCTTTCTAGTAACTGAGTAGCCCCCTCACTTTCACCAGCACCTCTCAGCTTAAGCTCTATGACCATTTAAACAAAGTAACACTGACCCAATTCCACACAATTATGAACTCTGCACTTACAGAATACACTATGACTAGGAATTTCTATAAACGCTATGACCAACACCATAGTTAATAAACGTTCCATCAAGGAAGTGAGCAACTTTTCCATGTTAAAAACTTAAAAGTGGGAAGCCAGGATGGCTCAGTGGGTTAAGCGCTCACTTTGCATCCCCAGGGACTGAGGATCGAATCCCGGTCCCGGCCCATGTGGGCCAATACGCTGAACTGTGGAGTGCCCCCAGTTCAGTTCTCACTAGGGTGCAGCCCCACACCCACCTGTGGAATGAAACTACATGGAAAAACCAATGATGTGCAACTATGGAGACTGTTCTGTTCTCTGTCTCTGTCTCCTCTCTCTCTCTCTCTGTCAAAAACAATAAAAATCTTTAAAAAAACTTAAAAGTGCAAACTAAGACATACTTATCTGTAATCCAAATAGCACCACTGAAGCAATGGTAGAAAGGACAATGGCTGCTGCTGCCGAAAAGCCTTTCATGATGTTGTCTGTATACTTGACCACAACAGAAGTGTAGAGGCCTCCAACACTTGCAAGAACTTGTAGTATACAAAAAGAAATAAAATCTTAACACTCAAACGAAATATTCTATGATGGTGAGGCAATTTTCATCCCCAGACTAATTTGCCTGGGAAAATACTGTTTTCCTGAGTGGCAACCACCTGAGAGAGTTTATACTAAAACTGAGTAGTTCCTATGAAATACTGTTTTTCAGATGCCCAAAGGACTATGTGGTTGGCTACTACTGTCCATATTTACTGCTAACACATTAGATACTTTTGATTGTGTTGGCAAAATTGCTTTGAGACAGCTGTGCCACAAAGTCAGTCAATAAAACCAAAATGACATTTTCAAACATGTTCACAGTATCAAAGGAACAACTTTTAAATGCTACAAATGCTATAAATGGACATTAACTTTTCTTAAAAAGAAAATAAAAATAGATCTACCCAAAACTTTTAATTCCTGAATACTTACAGATGACAAACCAGACATAATACGTGTAACCATAGAAAAATCCTTTCTCTTTAATTTCAGCTCCATCTGACAAGTAGACACCAACTAATGTCACAGCAATCCCTGATAGATACATCTGAATGTTTCTCACCCAAAGGGAAGTGTCTGAACTCTTTAAAACTTTTTCAAAGTACACTCCTGAAAGAAAATTAGACATGCAAATATGAAATAAAGATATTAGAAATTAAAATGTTTTTCACTTAGAACAGTAACCTAAAGATATAATATAAAGTATATGATTTGGGAAACAAACACATTTTACATTAAATGCACATTTATTATGTTGGCTATGAAACATAGCATACTGAACATTACCAATTTTGTATTTTTACACTGCATGGAGAATTAATAACTAAGAGGGAACTTTCTAACCCACATTTAATAAGAAACTCTTAAATTATTAAGAAGAGTTTCTGCCTTTATTATAGCAGTAAGATAGATCACAAAAGCACTCTGTTAATGCCCATAAAAGACTTACTTTGGTCAGCTGGAAAACTGTACCATTAGAGTCAATTATGTTAATCATGCCCCTATAATATCTGCCTAGTAATGAATACATCCAATTTTGCAAAATTACCTTTATAATCACCACTTAGGATTTTTTCAGAAGAAAGAAATACAACCAAACTAAAATTTAAATAGAACTTGCTGAGTGGAACCATTCTCTTTTAAAGCAGAGTTCCACAGCCAAGTTCATAAACAATGTCAGGAGGAACAAGGACTCCCCAAGTAGATAATACATTTTGTGTGCATGAGCACTGAGGGGTGGGGAGGGAGGGATGGGTTGAGGGACCATAGCTTTTTTCAGATACTCCAAAACAGTGCATGAAGCCCCCCTCAAAAAAAATCATATACCGCTGCTGTTTAGTTTTATACTTAAAATGAATGTATATTTAATAAGGACATTAAAGATTTTCATTGTAAACACCATGTTAATTAGAGACTTTGAAATTGCCACTAAAGTACTAATCCACTAAAAATTCTTATGAAAAATAAGATTGTTTTTGATGAATGTATGTTGGAAAAAGCCAGAAAATGGGAACAAGCATATAATGGCTATTCTTATTTCTACTTTTGTATTTCCTTTCTGGGAAAACCACTTAACTACTGAGTGCTCAGTTACTCCAAGCATAGGATATTAAATCACCCACCATTTCCTCAACTGTGTATTGAGAAGTTGACTTAAATAGAATATTGGATGCAAACATTTAATTGTTCAAAATAGTGCTAAAAATAAAACAGTGTATTATTTTTGTCTCTAATTTGCTGGTTCCTAAGAATAGAAATTTAGCATGGTGCTATCATTAAGTATATTTCCAAATTTTGGTTTTCCCCTCTTATCAGACATCTTTTTTACAAGCAGTATTTCACTTCCATATCCAGCCTACTTTTGTAGTCCAAAACAGTCCTAACTCTTGAAATAGCAGAGAGCTAGATAATAAAGACATATAGCTATAACATAACTCTTTATGAAAGAATTTTCAGTTCCTTCTCTTGGAACTGTTTCTAAAACGCATTTCAATTCTTATGTTACACTTAATAGTCATACATTTCCTGTTGATTAGAGGAATGTTTGTTCCTACACATATGATTTAGACTTCCTTATCTATTTGATGTGAATTTGGTTCTTATGCCTCCTATTTTGACTATTACTTTTATGGATTAAGTTTTCTGTGGTACACTCTACCCAACCCCTTTTTCTCCTTATTCCATACTCCCTAATCTGTTGAAACAGGAAGAATTTGAGGTTACCAGGGAAAAACAGATACTTGAGCTAGTGACTAATACCCTAAAGTTGCAGAAATCTTGTCTAAGGATAATGACAGTTCTAGGACAAGGGAAAAAGCTACTGGAGCTTTCTGGTGGCTATGTCCATTTTCAAAGGTCTTTTTTCAGTTCCTTTGGGTTCTTGGCTGAACTAAGGATGGTCAAGGATGACAAATATATTCTTAGATAACTACAAGTACGGATAAGACTGGGATCTGAACTGAGTTATCTACACTACCATGCATTTAGTGGAAAACAGCTGACACAAAACTGTAAGAAGGCAAGCTTTAATGGGAATAAAATTGTTAGTTATAATAAAATAAGTATCTTCTTTTTTTTTTTAATTTGACAACAGAATAAAATGATGCTTTTATGATTTACCTGCAAATCCTGAGCACAATACAGCAATAGCTATAGCACCAAACCCTAACAATGGATTCTGTTCCACCTGCAATAGTAATATTTTAAGTTATTGTTAGTGACAAGTAGAATTCATCCAAGAGACCAAATATATGAATACAAAAATTTGTGTTACAGTTCTACTGAGAGTATGTGCCATATCAGACACAGCTAGTCTATAGGATGAGACAGGACCAAACAAAAGGCCATCCAGAGATTAACCAAAGCACTTAAGTTAAAAATGTGTCCCTCAAATCACAGCCATAGTTACTGCTTAATATAATATTATGCCTATTTCCTAATTACATTGGGCATCCTAGCACAGAATCTTGCATAGTCAGCCTACCTCTTAATTTTAAGTTCTGCCACCACCCCAACTGAAGCCCTTATAGTATCAATCACAGCAATGGTAACAGTTTTAAGTTGTGCTACTTTATTGAATTTTTATCAAATGTCAATAGCATACTTGGTATGTACCAGATAATACTGTGTTACATAATAAAGATAAAGACGATTCACAGTTCTGGTTTTAAAATACAGTGGACTCTCTGTTAACTGTAACTCAAGCAAGTGCTGGTTGCTTTAGTTATGGTTAATGAAGAGTCTCTGTAGTCAATGGATGGGAGAGATTGGCAGGTATATGTAATCATAATACTGTGCTAACACATGCGTTATATGGGCTCCAACCTATTGTTTCAACTTTCTTTCCTCGTTTTTCCTCAGCAGCTTTCATCAGTCTTTCCTCTGAGATAAATACACTCAGTAATAACACTAAAACTAGAGTTGAGATGCACGACTATAATATGACAAGCACATACCTTGTTCAAAATAAATTAAGAAGAGTATTACTTCATATAAAGTACCTGAAAAAAGAAAGCTTTGTCTAAAATGTTTGCATGAATTTAAAAGAAACAGAAGCTATTACAGACTAGTAGTTCTCAAAGTAAGGTCCCTGGACCACAGCAGCATCATCCCCTGAGAACTTGTTAGAAATAAACATTGACAGGCCCCATCCTAGACCTACTGAATTATAAACTATGGGGATGGAGCCCAACAGTCTGTTTAACCTTTCAGTTGATTTTGATGTACACCAAACTTGTCCAACCTGTGGCCTGCAGGCCACATGCTTTTAATGTGGCCCAACACAAATTCATAAACTTCCTTAAAATACTATGAGATTTTTTGTGTGTGTGATTTTTATGTTTCCATTTACTCAAAATAAAATTG
>PVKE010019390.1:0-28533 GCA_004027555.1 Craseonycteris thonglongyai | reverse complement strand
GGGGAAGCTGGGATGGCTCAGTGGGTTAAGTGCTCACTTTGCAGCGCCGGGGACCAGGGATCGAATCCCGGCCCGTGTGGAACCATATGCTGAACTGGGAGCTCCCCCAGTTTAGTTCTCTCTCTGTCTCTGTCTCTGTCTCTGTATCTCTCTCTCTCCCTGTCAAAAATAAATAAATAAATAAAAATATATTAATTCCCTTGCCTATCTTGATACCTACCTCTCAGTTACCCAAACAACTTAAGCTATAGATTATTATTAAAAAAAGAAAAAAAACTCCAAAATACAGTGCATAATAGTCCAGAGCAAGTGTCCACATCAGTATGTGGCTACCCTTTATATAGTCATTTAAGGACCTCAGGCATTCAGGCTGATGGGGATTCTGCTATCTTTAATGCATGGCTTCCAAGGTTGTTTTTGTTGGAAGTAACAGGGCAAGACATTTTTCTTAGAAGCAAGTGAGGTGAAATTTGCAAATACAATTTCTGCTCACATTCATTGCTCAGGGCTTAGTCTCAGCTGCAGAAGAATTGGGTAACGTAATGTCATTTCTCTTTGTTGACACCAGGAGGTAAGGGTGTCATTAGGTAGTGTTTGAGTACTTCATCAACTTTGATCAAACTTGTCCAACATGCGGCAGGCAGGCTGCATGTGGCCCAGGACATCTTTGATTGGGCCCCAACACAAATTCGTAAACTTTCTTAAAACATTATGAAATGGTTTTTCGCATTGTTTTTTTAGCTCATGAGCCATTGTTAGTGTATTTTATGTGTGGCCCAAGACAATTCTTCCATTGTGGCCCAGCAAAGCCAAAAGATTAGACACCCCTGATTGAAATGTTCTTGGGAATGCATTTTCAGCTACAGAATGTGAAGGTGGAGAGCCTCATCCCAGTTACAACTTACTTACTTTGGAAGAAATAGAAGGTGGATTTTGGTAGGCAAAAGTTTCCTTCAGTGTTGTAATGCTGCAGATTTCAATAGAAATGCTACCACAGTCCAGTGCTGTGTTTACAAAGAATGATCATGCACATTCAACTCTTGATTCTTATAACAATCCTGAGAGGTAAAGTAGATAAAACAAGTAGTGGTATTCCCATTGCAAATGAGAGAACTGAGACTTGGGTGGTTAAATGTTGAAGGAAGCCAGTAAGAAAATTGCAAAACTAAAGTCAGTGCAGTTTGTATAACGCTGTTTGGGGGGGTGGGGGTGGGGGGGGGCAGAACATTCTCTCCAACGATTTTTATGCTTACTGTCATCACTTCTCTTATATCTTTTCTTAAAGTGTGTCTGATATAATATTGATGTTCAATATAACATATTGATAGATTATTGGTGTAATTTGGTCTTATTCTGAAGATTTAGGAAGTACCGGTACTTTAGGAACTTGCATTGCTTCGTAGTCATCATTACATTCATAAATGACATCATACTTTAGATTTGCCAGTTAATGGAATTACAGGCAGCAGAGATATATTTTATAGCCTTTCTTCTGATAGATAAAATGATGTGTAAAACGATCAAAGGAATAAAAAATAGAAATAAAATAATTGCAGCAGTTTTGTTTTTTCTTCGTAAATAAAACATATTCCTTGTGAAATTAGCTGCTTATCTATGTTATTTCACAGTTAATTTTGCTATATTTACTGTGTGGTAAAAACCATTTTAATACATGCTATTCTAGAAATTGGGAACATTTTCTGCTTTATAGTAGCGAGAAGAGTCCTTTTGACACACAAGGAGTCAAGGTGCTATTCTTTAGTATTTTGAGGATTTTACCTGTGTGGAAATGTTTGGTAAAGTGCATTTTCCACAGCAGAGCTTGTGGTAATTCTTGATTTAGAGATCGGAAATTGTGGACTGTAGCAGAACGTTAAGAATTTGTACAGATGGATTATTAATCAGGAAGTAAGGCGGAGACTTCTACATGTTCCCATTTTTATATAACAAAGGCAGCAAGCTCATTCTGGTTGACGTGTTTCTGTTTTTTTCTCTTGAAACACATCTTGTTGAGCACTGTATTCCTGAATTATTTCAGAAGAGGTGATGTTAGTACAGATGAATTTTAATAGATAGAAGCATGGTTTAAATGTATTTTCCATATAGCAAACTATCCTTTTGACAGTCTTTACAGTTTTACTTTTGCCATGAAAGGGACAAAGCTAAGACAAAGAAATACCATTTGTTTGCATCTGTTTGGTGACCTATATATAGGTCTCTGGGATAACAGTGTATTTTGTTGAAGTTGTACCTTAAGTGATCCTGTCTTTTCTTAGACTTTTTGTTGTCGGACAAGGTAGCAGTAGAAATACAGTGACTGCATCATAAATTCACTAGAGCCTTAAGGTCTTTATATAATATAGGTTAGTGTTCTTTGAATGTTTTTGTAAGAATAAATACAGTTATGTACACCTTCTGTAGTCCATTATTTTAGCATATATATATATTCTGAATTAAAAAATATACTAAAATATAGACTGAGTTAAAAAAAAAAGAGTTCTACCCTTCAACTTCCATAGCTTTCAGTTATTCATTGTTTGGAAGAGTACTTGTAAAATTTGGCCTTCTACCACAGACAAGAAATGCAGGCCTGGTGTACTGCTAAAATTCTGGTAGTGCCTCTTTATTTGCCTAAAATGATGGGATAGCTCTTTCAGGCTATTTTAATAAAGTTCAGGTACAGTAAATTATAAGGTATGTCATTTGAACCCTGATCATACTGTGATTTTTGTATTCCTTTGTGTTTATAACTGAATGTCTAGTACCAAAAAAATCAAGCCAGTTGGACAAATACAAAATATTTAAGCTGAGATAAGGCACTTCTGTACTATTACTCTTCAAAAGGGAAAAACGGGGGATGGAGGGTGGTGGCAGGGATCTAAGACTACAAAGGAGGATGGAAATCACAGACTGCTAAAATTGGGGACTTTTAGTCATTAGTCCATAGTTTGAATCTGAGCCTTGCTAAAAGTTGTTTTGTGATCTTGGGCAAGAAAGATACTTCACCTCTTTGAGAAATAGGGCTATTGTAGTAGTATTAGTCTTTTTTACCACTTTTAGCAGTCTGTGATTCTTATCTTCTAATTCTTATTTTCCTGATGTATTTTTCTGTCTTGTCAAGAGAAGGTTAACTATATAGCTGCCAACACTTTCTTTCGTCTTGATGAATGGTCTTGATAATAGAAAACATGATTTGAATCATTGTAACTTTAGTACATTTACTAAAACTAGTTTTAAAGGAGACATGACATTGGAAGTATTTAGTTTTACATTTTAATTTTACCTCATTGCTGTTACAATAAAACAAGCATGTAAACTGGGAAGAAGGACAAAACACTTTGAAAACCTAATCAGTGAGAGAAAATTCCCTAGGTACCTATAGTACCTATTAAAGTCCTTTGAATTTCCATTTTAAGGCAGAGGGCAATAAAATCAGTTAATGAGTATTTTGTGTATAGGTTTTTCCCATATAAGTCAATGCAATAGCTGTTAAATTCTTCTGTAAGCATTTTATTATTTAAAAAGTTTAAACATTCAAAAAAGTTGAAAGTATTATACAGTGCACACCTATATATTTTACCAGTAGCTCAACCTAAACAATGAACATTTATTTGTTTTTCCACATATCTGTCCTTTAGTTCATTGTACTATCCACCTATTAATACATCTTATTTTTGATGCATTTCAAAATAAATTGCAGCTATCCTTAGAGTTTATCCTTAAACACTTCAACATACAAATAATTAGCTGGAGTTCAGTACGACTTGTTTACACTTATTTAAAGTTAAAATTTGCATGTGTAAATATGCACAACTACTAGGTGTGCCATGGATGGCAATCATTAATTGAGCACTAGCCATTTTTCACAATCTGTGCTAGTCTGGCAGATAGATGAAGACACAGCTTCTGTCTTCATGGTGCTAATAGGATACACAAGATATATATGTGAGAAAGTAAATTCAGTATTGTACTCGGACCTTTTAGTTGCAAATAATAGAAAACAACAGTATCTAAAGATCAGGTTGTGCTATTAGAAATCAAGAAATGGAATTCAGAGGGACTTTAAGAAGGACTGGAACCAAGAACTGGGAGGTTCATACGACTGTCTCTTACCTCTCTGTCACACTGCCCGTCTGTTCATTCTTTTCTGTTTGAAGATCTGCTTTCTTCTTTTTTTAGTACATATGGTAAAATATAGTTTCCCCCACAAACTTTCTTTTCAAATTAATAATTCTTACCCACATAGACGCCATTTGTTTTGTTTTTTTTGTTCTTTTATTTTTTAATTTTGATTCCAGATTCCTGGGAGGTAGATTGATTGGCCCAGCCCTGGTTCAGCTATGCTTGAGGGCAGGATTTTGAAGTATATATCTCCTGTTGGAAACCTACTTTTGTGGATAGAGTGAAGTAGTGGCAGACAGAAAAGACAGTTCCTTAAACAAGTAAGGGGCTATTGTAAGTGAGGCTGACACTGAAAAATATTTCTAAGTTACAAGTGTGATAAATAATTCTGTGGACAAGAACAGGATACAGAAATAGCACAGATGGGGAATGAATCACTATTTAGGGATGAAGTGGGGGGTCAGGGACAGCTTCCTGGAGAAATTGATGGCTGAGTTGGGTTTTGAAAAATAATTTCAAGTACAGCAGTGGTAAGAAAGGATATGCCCTACAGAAAGAAGAGCAGCAGTAGAAAGATAGGAAATGGATATAGTGTGCTTAGGTAATTATAAGCACTTGAGTATATTTGAAGTGGGGCAGGTTTGTTGGACAGAGAGAAAGAAAGAGAAATAGGTATCAGAGTCAGTTCATGGAGAACCTTATCTTGCTACGATATGGGAAGCCAGGATGAGTAGGTGACAAACAGATTTGTTTCCTTAAAAAATCATTTCATTTGATGAACTGGAGGCAGTTTCATCCTATTGATATCCTGGACTAAAAAAGGGAATGAAAAAAGAGGGAAGATAATGTAGGCAGCAAAATTTTCAGTACTTGGGATTTATTGGATGTAGAGGGAGAAGGAGAAATCTTAAGATGATACCCTCTGATCTTCTCACCTGGGTGACTGGATGAATTGGGATACCAGCCAAGATAAGAAATCTAGGAGACTGAAGTGCTTTTAGTGGTATATTTTCTTGATCTGGCTGATACCTGTAATTACAAGGGTACTTTTTTAGGACTATTAAGTTGTGCTTATGTTTTATGCATTTTTTTGAAGTTACATTTCACAATCTAAAATGGGAAAGAACAAAAATAAACACAGGAACAAATATTTTTTGGGAAAACATGCTGACTTTTATGACTGAATGTTTATATTTGGGGTGTTCATGCAACCTTCCAGGTGGAGATGGGTATGTAGAAGGCAGTTGGATATAAATTCTGAAGTATGAGAGAGACTTATGATATGGGCTGCCAATACAGATGAAAAGATTAGGTTAGGTCTGTAGAATCTTCTGGAGAGTTTTCAAAAATACTGATAACCTAAATCCCATCCCAGACCAATTAAATTGGTGTCTACTGGTGTGAGGGCAAAGCATCTAGCTTGAAAAGATACCTGTACTTCATAAAAAAAAAAAGATCCCTGTACTTATTCTGATGCACAGAGATTCAAACTCCTGGGTTACAGGAAGATAACTTGTTACCTACATTCTGTAACTCAGAGGTGGAGTTGTGCAAAAAGGATTTTGAAATTGCTTTAGAACTCGATATAGGTTATCTTGTTTTGGATATAATTGTTATGCCTTGTGTTTTTCCCCCCATTAGTAACTGAAATTTTAAAAAGTACCTTTTTGTTAAAATAATTATATACATGTATTCTTGAAAAAAGAATATGTGGACATTGCAAACTGTTTTAGTTAAAACATTTTTAAAACAGAAGCATTCCTTTGATGAAATAGCTATGTCTTCTCTAATTTCAATTACCAATAGTCTGTAGTGTTTGCAGCCAAACATAGAAAATTGCCTCACCAGCTGCAGTGTCTTTGAATAGTAAATATGAAGGACACTGATTGGTAAATTAATTTTGTGTGTTGTAGTCTGAAAGGCAGACAGCTATAAATGGTGAGAAATTGCTTCTGATAGGGAAAGGACCATTGCTCACTCGTCTGTCTTCTAATTTCCTCACTTCATGGCTTTATAACCCATCCAGGGTCCTGTATCCATCAATAAGTATTTATTAGCACCTGGACTATGCCCAGAAGTATATTAGGAAATTTTTGTAAGCTACTAAATAAATAGGTAAAATAAGTAGGAAAAAAAATGCACAAAACTTGCACTACGGATGCCAATGTTTGAGTTGGGGAGAGCATATAAATGAAAGCTGAATGCAAAATCATTTGATAATTATAAGAATCCATTTGCTGTTCAGAAATTGGGACGATTTCTTAAGCTTGAGCATTGATTGATGACATACATATATCAGGGATCTCCAAACTTTTCAGCCCACGGGCCGCATTAACTATCAAATAGCAGTTTGGGGGCCGACTACACACTTGAGGTCCAAATAAAAAAGAATCAAAACATAGATGTTGTTTTTAATTATTTATTTAATATTATTTTATTCAGATAAAAAGGTCTCCATGGGCCGGATGAGAGGGCATGCGGCCCATGGGCCGTAGTTTGGAGACCCCTGAATAGATGATTCTTCTAACATACTGGCCTCTGGTTACTGAAACTTTCTTCCTCGAATTATACTGTGTTCTGTGGACCCCATTCACACCATGGACCTCAGATCCATTGATTCTACCACTTTTGCATTGTCTTTTATCTTGATGTTCTCACTCCCGTTTTCATCCAACTTCAATTCCATACTCCTGTGGATATACCTTCAACTCCCATGCCCTTTTTGCTTTATCATAGTAAATTGGCAAAACTTACAACTCTGGTTAAATCTGACTCTCCTACTCTGTACTTGTGCCTGTGCATCTGGAAAACATGTTCTGGGCCCACAAGCGCACTCTCACTCACTACCCTAATAATAACCCATTCCAGTTTTCCTGTATCACAGTTTTGTTTTCTATTGGATCATTCATCAGCATATAAACAGGCTGTTCTTTCCACTTTAAAAATACTATCTCTTGACCTCACTTTCACTGTCAGGTACTGTCCCATTTATTTGCCTTTCTTTGAAGCAAAACTTCTAGAAATAATTGTCTGTATTTAACTGTTTCTAATTTATTTTCTCCCATTCTCTTCTATTATTTTTTATTGAGATATAATTCACATGCCATAAAATTCACCATTTTAAGTGCACAGTTCAGTTTTTAGTATATTTACGAAGTTGTACATCCATTGCCAGTATCTAAATCCAGTATATTTTTATTATTCCATAGGAAACCCCATATCCCTTAGCAGTCACTTACTGTTCCTTTTATCCTCCAATTTCTGGCAACCATTAATTCGATTTTCTGTCTATGGATCTTCCTGTTTTGGACATTTCATATTAATGGAATCATGCAATATGTGACTTTTTGTGTCTGGCTTCTTTTACTTAGTATAGTGTTTTCAAGGTACATCATGTTGTAGCATGTATCAGTACTTCATTTCTTTTCATGGCCAAATAATATTCTATTGTATGGACATGCACTACATTCTTTTATCCATCAGTTGATGGACATTTGGGTTGTTTTCTCTTGCTGGCTTTATGCTGCTATGAATATTCATATTCAGGTTTTTATGTGAAGTGTGTGTTTTTCATTCTCTTGAGTGCATACTTAGGAGCAAAATTGCTGGGTCCTAATTTTCACTCCAGTAATAGCCAAACAAGGCCCCATTTCTTCTGATTCTATTACTTTCTGATCTCATCTACTGTTAGTCCCCTCTGATTCAGTCCATTTGCCTCCTTGCTATTTTTCAAACATTCCAGGTGTGCTTTAGGCCCAGGGCCTTTGCATTTGCTGTTGCTCCTGCTTGAAATGTTCTCTACCTCTTTCATATCTGCTCAAAACTCATCTTGTCCATTAAAATTATCTGATTATCTTTAATTCTGCAACCTGCTCTTCCCACACTCTTGGTTCTTCTTACTCTGCCGTTGTTTTTTTGTTGTTGTTGTTTTTTGCATACACTTGACTTTTAACATTGATTGTGTTATTGACTTATTTATATTGTTTATGATATATTATCCCCCCCTCCCGATGAGGCTGAAGCACCATAAGGGCAAGTTTTTTGTTTTGTTCACCGATGTGTATTAAGTGTTTAGATCAGTGGATACTCAGTAGCCATTCAAGAAATATTTGTGGAATAAGCACATAAATGGATGGCTTTATGGTAGAGGTGGTATCTGAAACAGGCACTGAAAATTTTGATAAAGTTTTGGGGAGAAAAGAACAGCTTGGAATCTGTTTTCTTTTCTATTCTACTCCCCTCTTCTCCTTGCCTTTAGTAAAATCTCCTTCAAGGAATGGGCATTTGAATCAGGACCCAATTTTGAATCTGGTTCTTACTGTCTACTCATATATGACCTTGAGCAATGTTTGTGGCCTCTCTTGAGTCTTTTTAAGTCATTTTTATTGAGGTATACTTTGCATAGAGTAAAATTCACCCTTTTGGGGTACAGTTCTGTGAATTTTGACAGACATATAAAATATTCCCATCACTGCAAGAAGATCTCTTGTGTCCATTTGTAGTCAGTCCCTTCTCTTCACCTCCCATCCCTAGGAACCACTGATCTAATTTCTATCCCTATAGTTTCACTTTTTCCAGAATGTCATATATGTGGAGTCATTAAGTATGACATGTTTTTGAGTCATACCTCTTTCGTTTAACCTAATGCTTTTGAAATTCATATATATTATTGCATGTACCAGGAGTTGGTAATCTTTTTATTGCTGAGTATATCCAGTATATGGACATACTACAATTTCTTTATTAATTCACCAATTGATGGATTTTTGGATTTCTGGTTTTTAGCCATTAGTAAAGCTGCTATAAAATTTTTCATATATATTAAATGTATTAAAATATTTTGGGGGGAATGGACATACGTTTTCATTTCTCTTGGGTAAATTCCTAGGAGTGGGATTGCTAGGATAAAGGTAAGTGAATTTAACTTTATAAGAAACTACTGAACTGTTTTTCAACGTGGTGAGTCTTTTTTCACATCTATCAAATGGGATTTTAGGACTCTTTGTTATAAACAACAGAAGTTGACTCTGGCATGGAACTCATTATTATTAGATGGCTCACAGAATCTCTTCGAGGGCCAGAAAGACCGGCTCAGAAGTTCTGTACCCAGGGACATTATCCTAGTACAAACACTGGAGTCTGAACTGCCAATACTGTCAAGGGTTGCTAGACACTGTAAGGAACTGAATAAAGCTGCTGCGCTGCTAGCACTTACCAGAACAAATGGATTCTCTGAGAACCCAGCTTCTTTGAGTCATTACTTTTGAATCACACTCTGGAGGTGGGCTCTACCTGCTCTGCTCCATATGGGGAATTCCCCCAAATAAAGCAGATTCAGATATGGGACTGCTAAAGGAAATGACACATGTACACCATGAATATCTCCCTCCAGAGGTGGTTATGATTAGATCAAATATGTGTCTGGAGCTTGCTGGGTACTTTCTGCTTAGTAGGATGTAAATGCCAGTTTACGTCCCTGTCTACTTCTTTCTCATCTGTCTTTTTAAAGTAATTTATGTTTGTGTGTATGATTTTTTTCAGTATTTGTGAGCTTCATCTGTGTTCTTATGTGTGGCAGGAGTTGATTTCACATTGTTTCTTTGTATGATTATAATATTATTCATTCTACTACTTACGGACATATGGGTTATTTCCTATTTTGACCAATACAAGTAAGTGTTGCTATTAACATTCTTACACTTGTGTTTTGGTTTACACATATACACATTTCTGTGGGTATATAACATGGAGTGGAATTACTGGGTCATGGATTATGTGTATGTTCAGCTTAGGAGAGAATGCCAAAACGTTTTCTAAAATAGTTTTTCCACTTTATATTCCTATCAGCAGTACATGTGAGTTCCAATTGGTCACATTTATCTTTTTGACATCTTTGTTCTATCAGTTGTTTGAGTCTACCTACCTAATCAGTAATATGCATCTTTGTATTATAATAACCTTTTGACATGAGGTTCCATGTTTTATTTATTTCTGTCCTCTTAGTATTAATTACAGAATATAGGATATATATAGTAAATGCTCAGTGATAGTTTCATAAAAAATGAATAAAGGACATAATCTTGGCATTGTTTGAGAGAGGACTCAGTGATCAGACTGGAATTAAAAGTGAATGGTATTTGGAAACAATGGTGATGTTAGGGTTTGTTCTTTTTTGTCAAAAATAAAATATAAAACATAAAGTGGCATGAAGCATCTTGCCTCTAGATCTTATACCACAAAGTGATGTTAATTTTTTGAGAAATTTTGTTAAATTAAAGCACATAAATATAGATTAATGTTTTAATAATCAAGATTTTTAGTGGAAGAGATATAAAATTAAGAAAATTAAAATCTGAGTTAGAAATAACAATATGAGCTTATGATTAAAAAAAATAAATATATTTACTTTCTCTTCCACTGAAGGGCTCAGAAGTCGTGGCATCCAGCACAGATGAGCATACTTAGTGCCCAGATAATTCGGTTTTAATACCATTTTCCACTAAAGGAAACTTTGGAGAAATAACTGATGCCAGGAATGAGGCAGGAAAGTGCTGAGCCTGGGATATCTTGTATTAAAAAGCAAGGGAGAATCAAAGACTGGTAGTTTATATCCAGAGCACACAGGAACTCACTTGTAAAGGCTACCACTAGCTATGTTTGAGACAACTTGAGCATGACGAAGAATGATAGTAATAGACATTGAGTTTAAAAATAATCTTATTTGTCCATAGTGGGGATGGGGGTGGGGTGGGGGATGGGATTGGTTGGGGAAGGGAGAGAGGGAGGGCTAAAGGGAGGAAGAAAGGTACAGCTTTTTATTTATTTCAGAAGATTGCCAGAAAATAAATGTAAAAGAAATGACATAATTAGAAAATTACTTTTTTGCATACACCAAACTGTTAAGTTGTTGAGATAAAAGGATATTCGCATAGTCTAAAAGTGTCTCATCACAGATTACTTACTACTTACAAAAGTGGAAATAATTTTACAATATTGAAATCTGGCATTTGCACTTTAACCAGGATCACTTGATGTTAGGTATTCCCTGACTTGATTTAGTCAGAATACATAACATCACTTTTGATCATATTATTGCCTGAAATGAGGACACAATCAGAGAAATTATAATGTGCAAAATTCCATAAGACGATTGACCTGGACTCCTAAAAAAGGCACTGACATCAAAAACAAAAACAAAGTTGAAGAGACTGTTCTAGCTTAAAAGAATCTAAAGTGACAAAGATGCATTTTGTGTCAATCTTGATTGGATCTTCGATTCAAAAATAAAATTACTACAGTTCAGAGAGGACTTTATGAACTTGACTCCAAAGGCAAAGGAAGTAAAAGCAAAAATAAATGAATGGGAGTATATCAAACTAAAAATCTTCTGCACAGCAAAGAAAACCATCAACAAAGTAAAAAGGTAATCAGCAGAATGGGAGAATATATTTGTAAACAATGCCTCTGATAAGAGGCTAATATCTTAAATATATAAAGAACTTATATAACTCAACAACAACAAAAAACAATACAATTAAATGGGCAGAAGACCTAAACAGATACTTCTCCCATGAAGTCATACAAAGGGTCAACAGATATATGAAAAAATGCTCAACATCACTAGCAGTTAGGGAAATGCAAATTGAAATCACAATGAGATACCACCTCACACCTGTTAGAATGGCTATAATCAGTAAGACAAGGATTAGCAAGTGCTGGAGAGGCTGTGGAGAAAAAGGAGCCCTCATACACAGCTGGTGGGAATGTAAATTGATACAGACACTATGGAAGGCAGTGTGGAAATTCCTCAAAAAATTAGGAATGAAATTGCCATATGACCCAGCAATCCCTCTTTTGAGTACCCAAAAAACTTGAAAACCTTAATTTGCAAAGATATATGTACCCCAGTGTTCATTGCATCACTGTTCACAGTGGCCAAGTCGTGGAAACAACCAAAGTGTCCTTTGATAGATGACTGAATAAAGAAATTGTGGTACATTACACAGTGGAATTCTACTGAGCAATAAAAGATGAAGTACAGACATTTGTGACAACATGGATGGACCTTGAAACCATCTTATTAAGCAAAATAAGTTAGACTGAAAGAATCAAGAAACTTATGACCTCATTTATAGGTACAATATAAAACTGAAAGTAACAAAGAACAAAAACTCATGGACACAGTCAATAGTTTAGTGGTTACCTGAGGGTAAAGGGGGAGGTGGGTGGGAGTAGGGAGAGGGGAGTAAAGAGGATATCAAATATATGGTGATGAAAAGAGAGCTGACTCTGAGTGGTGAGCACATAATGCAATGCATAGACAATGTAATATAGAATTGTACACCTGGAACCTGTGTAATTTTTGCCAACCAATGTCACTCTAATTTAACAATTAAAATAAAATTACTAAAGTAATTTTGGAAACAAGTAGGGGAAATTCAGTATGGCCTATATTTTGGATATGGTTCTGTTATTGTTCATTTTCTTGGGTGTGATGATGGTATGTGGTTATGAGGGTGAGTGACCTTATTCTTAGGAGATGAAGCAAAATATTTAGTGGCAAAATCAAAATACAGTATCTGCAACTTTCAAATGGTTCCACTAAGAACACAGATACAACAAATATAGCAAAATGTTAACTATTGATTAAGCAACATAAAATAAAGGTGAATTAAAAAATTTATTGATTCATAAAATATGAGAGCCTGAAGAGTCTAAAGAGACCATTTAACTCATAGGTGTCCAACCTTTTGGCTTCCCTGGGCCACATTAGAAGACATAACATATACTAACAATAGCTGATGAGCTTAAAAAAAAATCTCATGTTTTAAGAAAGTTTACAGATTTGTGTTGGGCCACATTTAAAGCCGTCCTGGGACAAGCTTGATCTAATTCAGCCCCTCCTTTTACAAATTGGGTAGACTTAAGTCCCAAAGAGATAAAGAGACTTGTCCAAGGGCTTACAGCTGGTTACTGAAAAAGTTCATATTCATTATTCTGATTGCTGCCACTTATAGTGGGATGTGGGTGGCAGTGTGGTTGGGGTGTCTAGCAAGATTTTAGGTAGAAGGACTTGGTAGAGTCATAGCAGGAAGGGGGCAGAACCCCTCAGCAGGGACACATTGTGGCTCACAGCCACAACCCAGAAGGGAGGAGGTTCTGACATGAAACACAGGTGGTCCCAGGAAACCAGGGCTTCACCCAGCTCAGTTCCTTTTTCTCCTTTTTCTTCTCCCACCCTTATTTTCTTCCTCCAACCTATTCTTTCTACTACCTTCCTTCCTCCCTCTTTCTCTCTTTTTCTAAACTTACCTCTTCATGTATTGTCACTTGATCATTTTGCTTTCTCCATCAAGAAGATAACATCACAGAACTACAAATTCATGTCTCTCCACCCCTCCCCAGTTACTTTTCCACTTCTTTTGGTGTTCTTAGGAAATTCGCTCATACATCTTTGACTTACTAGAGACTTGTTAATTGATACCATTACCCTTTATGCATCTTAGAACACTTTAACTTTCTTTACTCTCAATCTCAACTTATTTGTTATGTGTATTAAAATTGTGTATTTTTGGGGAAGCCAGAATGGGTCAGTGGGTTAAGCGCTCACTTTTCAGCCTCGGGGACTGAGGATCGAATCCCGGCCCCAGCCCATGGGGACCCATATGCTGAACTAGGGAGTGCCCCAAGTTCAGTTCTTGCTGAGGTGACACCCCGGCCCCGTTCCTGCCCTCTGCAGCCCCGCACCCACCTGTGGAATGAAACTTTGTTGGAAAACCAATGATGTGCAACTGTGGAGACTGTTCTAGGCCTTCCCTCTTCTCTCTGTCTCTGTCTCTCTGTCTCTCTATCAAAAACAATAAAAATCTTAAAAAAAAAAATTGTGTATTTCATTCTGTATGTTTAAACCTTGTAAGTCAATGTGTTATTTTATATAATGTTATACCTGTTATTATTCATTTGGATTTACCCATATATGTGTATCACTTTTTTTGTTATTTTCCTATCTGGTTCTCTGATCTTTTATATGTGATCATTTTCTTCCTGTTTGGAGAATAGCCTTTAGAATTTCTTTTAGTTCATGTCTAAATTTAATTTAAAATAGCCTTTGAATTTCTTTTAATGCAGTTTGCTTGTGATGAACTCAGTTTTTGTTTATCTAAAAGTATCTTTATTTTCATTCATTCTTGCAGGATATACTCCTTGGGTTTAGAATTTTATAATTGGTAGTTTTTCTTTAAGCACATTAAAGATCCCATTTCTCTTGTTTTTGGCTTCCATTGTAAATACTGAGAACTGTTAGTTTGTCTCTCCTTTAAAGGTAGTCTTTGTTTTTTTCTTTCCTTTTTTCTTTCTCTCTATCATTTAAATTTTATAACAACCCATGAGATTTTATTTAGAATAGAAACTCAGGACAACTTGCCAATGTCAAACAGCTAGCAAATGGCAGATTAAAATTCAGGTTTCTCGAATATCAGTGCCTATACATTGACAAAACACTTTGCTTTACTTCCTGTTATTAAATAAAAGTACATACATTTGTTCAACAGTGTTTATCAAGCTCCTGTTACATGTGTAACAACTATGCTATGTACTGAGGTGGATACCAGATTTTAATTCTGACCCTCAATTTATAGTTTGGAGAAAATCATGCCAAAAACATTTCAAGTTGCAATATGAGGAAGTATATGATTAGTAGTTAAAATGGTGATGGCTTGCAGTAATTACTGAAGGAGTTTCTGCAAAGAGAACTTCACAGTTGGCTGGAAGTGTCAGAGACTGTCCAGTGAAGAAGATAGAACTTTGAACCCGGGACAAATTTGTTAAGGGTAGAGAGTGTGGAGACTGTTTTAAGGCAGGGGTAAATCACATTCAAAAAGCCATGGAGGGCCGAATAAATAGATTTGGGAGATGGCAGCAAGGTTGATTTAGCTCTAGCTAAAGTTTATAAATGTTGTTGGAGATAAAATTATATGTGAGGTGGCGCCTCAGTAGGAACCAATAAATTTCTATTCTCTATCTTTTAAGTCCCAGGGAGTCCTTGAAGAATTGTTTGGGAGTGGGGTGATATAACGAAAGTGGAAAGTATTACTTAGAGGGTAAGAACTTGGCTCGACTCCATATTCCAACCTAAATTTCAATTATGGCTCTATTACGTCCTCACTTATACTGGAGTAAATTAGCTAACTTTTAAAAGCCTCATTTATGAATTCAAAATAATAGTAATTACTTCAGAGGGCTGTTGTAAGAATTAATATGTGCAGTGTACTTAGAACAGTGCCTGGAACATAGTAAGCACAATTTAAATGTTAGGCGTCATTTTATTGTTGTTATTATTGAGATTATGCATGTTAGTAACCTGTTCTTGGCACATGATTAATCACAATTGTGGTCACCAATAGAATGTGTATTTGGTCAATAAATATTATTGACCAAATGACACTTTCATACCTTTGCACCTAGGTATAGGGAATGTAAAATCTTATTAGTTGTTATTAATTGTATTAATGATTATTTGTATTAATGTTTAGATAAGCTACATTAATTCACTTAGGCTATTTTCCCATTACATCATTTTTGTGATTACATATATATCATTCCTCAGTTAATTTATTTTATCAGTAAAAATGATAGTGAAGAAATCATTGTATGTTAAAAATCTGTAGTCAGAGGGGAGGGAACGAGGCATGTTAAAATGTGATGAAACAATGTATCATATAATAGAAGAGAGCTATAAAGATGCCAGAGGGAAGATGTTGTGCTGGTTACTGAATTTAGAAACATTATCTCTGGGCTCTGTTTAACTTGGTCTCTTCAGGAAATCGTGTGTAACCTGGGAATGCGAATTAAGCTTCCACCATAGGTATAATGAAGAAAAAGAGGCTTTCTCTGTAAAATTTTATTCCAAAGGAAATTGTATAAAGCTACTGAAGCATTATGACTGACAGGCTAGAAATGCTTTTAAATGACATCTCATTAATCTTTTTTTTTTTTTTTTTTTTTTTTTTTTTTTTTAAATATGCTGAATTTGCAGCTTTATTTAATTTTTATTTTTTATTTAGTTATGACAAAGAGAGAGAGAGAGAGAGAGAGAGAGAGAGAGAGAGAGAGAGAGAGAGATACAGAGACAGAGAGAGAACTGAACTGCGGGAGCTCCCCAGTTCAGCATATGGTTCCGCACGGGCCGGGGCCGGGATTCGATCCCCGGTCCCCGGCGCTGCAAAGTGAGCACTTAACCCACTGAGCCATCCCGGCTTCCCCTCATTAATCTTTAAGAAGTTGCATAGCAAATGTGTCAGAGAAGCCATGTCAATTTGCAGTATTACAATGTTGGTGTCGTCAAATATTGTTATAAAGGAGAATAATAGGAAATACTTTAAGAATGGACACCACTTACATATATATATTTCTTTTAAAGTTAGATTAGTTAGAATAGCATTAAATCAGATGCTTTAGTGACAGTAACCTAACCTTTAGAGATGCTAATTGCAACTGTAAGTGGTGTGTGACTTTATTAAAAATCATGTAGACCTGCATGAAATGGAATGATTTCACTAGCAAAACTGCCTTTTGGTGCATATGCTGTATGTCTGGAGGAACTAAACACATGGTACTGTTTCTTAGCTTGTATTTCAGGTATTCTGTGGTCTAATTACTAATGATTTGAACCTTTTTGTTTTAATTGTCAACTTAAAAAAGTATTCCTGTAGATAACTGTCATGGTTTTCCTATCTTCCATGTGCTTTGTGTTTCTTATAAATTGGCAAGGGAGTAACTTTGCATATGGTCTATTATTCTTGGAATGAGACTTTTTTTCTCTCTTTCTTTCTTTCTGATCTGCTTTCCTAACCTTTAACCACCCTGTTAACAGATGGTCATTTTATCCTTTTACTTCATTATTTTGAATAACTATGTTGAAAAAGGCCAACTTCTAACAATGACTTAAATTTTCTCATAACATTGTCATTTAGGATTGAATAACTCTTATGTGTTATGACAGTTTTAATTATTGAAGCTCCTTTTATCTTTTGTGTTGAGTTTGTATCTGTATACAATACTGAATGGAAAGTCTAACCTTACATGTTGTTAGATGATTGTCTTTTCCTAACTCCTTACCGGTAGCTCAATTTTTAGTTTGACACCACTATATGATGACAATAAAACAGGTATCTTTGACTTGACTTTAGTGTAGTAATCCACAGGTTTTGGTGCCTAACAAACTTGGGTTCAAATGACAAGGTTTTGCTCTCTGGTGCCTTTGGATACGTTACTTAACCATCATAGTCTCAGTTTCTCACCCTTAAAATGGAGACTGGTCATACACTGTTTACTCTGTAGGGCTGATATAAAATGTTAGAGGATTACAGTGTTTTGTACACTGTGTGGAACATGGGGGATCAAAAATGGAGTTTTAACTATTAAGGTGATCTTTTTACAAGATTGGTAATTGTGTATGATATTGTGGCAGTGTTTGCTGCTTATGTGAGCAGTTCCTGTAAATGAATTATCTGTGAATTAGAGCACTTTTAGAGTGAATTGTGGCCACCATCTCAACTGAAACATACTCTTCAGGGCTTGAATTTGCTTCTCAGTACAAAAGGGTGCACAGTAGCTCTGGTCATAGCACTTACTTGTCTAGAGCCTGGTAGAGAGACAGCTTTGTGGTGAGACTGTCTGCTATGAGTCTAGCTGTACTAGTAATGGAGAACAATGAGGAGCTGGTCATATGTCCCATCAGAAGTACCAAGACAGAGTTCTAGTTGGGTCATCAGTCATTTATTTATTTGTTTATTCATTTGACAAATATCTGAGCACTTGCTATCAGGCACTGTATAGACTAGGATTATAGCAGAGAACAAAACAGAATTTGCCTTCAAGGAATATGTGGTTAAGAACTGGTAATTGGTGAAATATGAAGGCAAAGCTAGTGCAGTGGGTGCGTATGGGAGGGCTAATTAATTAATTCAGTTCCATCTGGGCAAAGGGTTGGGAAGGTGTAGAGGTCCAGAGAAGGCTGTTTAAGATGAGTGCATGGTCAGGGTAGAGTGCTGAAGAAGTTAAGCATAGTACTTTGAAAATTTCATTTCAAAGGTTAAGCATCTTATTTCTGAGAATAGGTTACTGAGTAAGCATGCTTGATTCTAATTTCCAGCAAAAAAGTGGGAATCAGATCTCAGAAATCCTTTTTTACCATTATTGGGGTGGGGGTGGATGGGGTAGACCTATCTTTGTGCCCTGGAAAGACAAGAGTCTGGAATCTCACTTGGAAGCTGAGGGCATTCTCTCTTGTGGAGTTTTAGGTTAATACCAGTAGTATATTTATTAAGTTTTTATAATTTTGTTACCATAAATATCTATTAACAGAATAGCAAATGGAATTGTCATGGTTCTGGGCCCTACCCCACCTCAAACCATAAGAATTAAAATCTGAGAGGCCAGATGATTTGGTGAGCTATGTAGCTAGTACTAACACCAGGCTTTGGAATCAGGTGGCTTGCTTAGTAACATAGGTTATTAAACATAAACATGAATTCATATCTTGGCTGCCACTTAATGCTATGGTTTGGGGAAAAGTAATTATAATCACTTTAAACAAATTTTTGTTTAGTTTCAAAAGACCTATTGAAGCAGATGGCTCCTCAGAGATGAGGAACCCAAGACTCTGATAAATTATATTCTTGTCCATGTGTGTGTGTCAAGATTCATAGTAATGTTAATAAATTTTCATGTTTGTTCATTCATAATGTATTCACTAGGTAGGTAGAGGTGTCACCTGAGAGGAAATGAAATGGTGCTTTGAAGGGAGATTGTTCTACACTTGGATTAGGTTGAAGGAAGGCTTCCTGAGGTAGCATTTGAGATGGGTGGGCTTTTAGTATTTGTGACAGGTGATCTGTTTGGATCCTGCTTTTATTGATCTCAGAAGTTACTTTACTTCTCTAGACTGTTTTATCATCTGTAAAACTGATATACTTGTATCTCCTACAGAGGGTTTTTGAAGATTAAGTGAAGTAATGCATGTAAAATGCTTACCCGAGTGCTTGGCATACAGCAAGCACTTGATATTATTACTGTGACATCATCATTATTACTGATAGAGGTTGATGGGGAGAGGCCTTTTCAGGCAGGGTGAATCTAGTCTATTCTCTTCCATCTTGTAACTCTCAGGTTTTGATAAGTGAACCCAGTGGCTGCCCTTTATGAATCACTGAATAATTGAGATTTAGTCAGGATTGTTCTTGAATTGCAGAATTTTTTTAATAGGCTATAGAAACACTAGTCATAAGCTCATGGTATTGTATTGCTGTCACTTGAGTTCAGGACTCACTGTCATTGGTTAGGCTGGAAGGTTAATTTCTCCCCTGTTTATATAACACTATACTTTTCATAATACTTCATGACTGTTAGTTGATCCTCACAGGAGCTTTGTGAAGTACATAGGTGGGAGGTATTATTTTCAGGAATCAGAATCCACAGGACCATGGGAAAGGCCTTTATGGCTGTTAGTAGCTATTCCAACATTATAGTTATAATCCTCTTTTCCTACCTTCTGTTTTTGTTTTTTTTTAAGGTTTCTGTTCAGCAGCAGACCTGAGTTTGTATTTGATTGCTGCCACTTACTAGTTGTGTGATTTTGTGAGTTGAGTGTTTTTCCACCTATCAAATGGCAAGACTTTGGACTATACAGGATTGTCTTTGATGCTGAATCAACTTTTTGTGAATTGCTTTATAATAATCACTTTGTATAATGTAGGCATATGTGTATTAATACGCAGCTTTATTCACTAATTGGTTTCTTATCTGCTTATTGAGAGTGAAGGTAGGAAATATTCCTATTTTTATATTGCCTTTAATGTTTTTATCCTACTTACTTGAGGTTAATACCATGGATAAGTGATGTGAGGGTTCTTGTCTTCTGGAAATGTGGGAGAACTGGGTGTTTAACAGGTAGATAGTAACACTTCAAAAAATAATAATCTATTTTCACATCATCATTTGTGTTGCTTGGTCTTTCCCCTTTTTCTCTCTCACTTTTACTTTTTGGTGGGGGAGGGGCTTAGTATTAATATTACCCAGATGGTTGGACAATTTAAAGCTTTCCAGCTAATAAATATATAATTTTAGAAGTTTGAAGTTTGTTTCCCACTGGGGAACTTTTTTACATATGAATATCATTCTTCATGAGTGTTTATCACCTGTGTGGAATGAAACTATGTTGAAAAACTAAAGACATACAACTATGGAGACTGCTCTGGGTCCTCCCCCCTCTCTGTCTGTCTGTGTCTCTATATCTCTTCGTCTAAAACAATAAAACAAATCTTAAAAAAAGAAAAAGAAATCAACTCATTGGTTACTCCTGTGTATAAGACAACCCCCAATTTTTTGTCTAACAATTTTAGACAAAAGTATCATCTTACACACGGAAAATTACAGTAGCTTTTAGAAAATACCATATTAATTGGAAATTACAAAATGCAGAAATTGAATAGAACAGTTGGTTTTATAGTTATATTTTCCCAAAGTGTTACATATATACCATAGGCATTTATTTACTAAGTGGTTGAGTGAGTTATTGTGAAAACTCTGATTTTAAGTTTTCTAATAACTAAGAAAATCTGCATTAAAGAAGAAGTTTTGCATTTTAATTCTTTTTCTGAACAAAAGGTTGGAAAAAAATACTGAGGTTGATTTAAAAGTGTCACTTATGAGTAATAAGACTTTTGAGTTGGCATCTATATTTTAAAGGTTAGGCGAAAAACAAGCCATCTTATAAAAAGGAAGGACATTTCCTATGGATCTTTGAAAATTTTGGCCCCTCCCCCTTTCCAATATGTAGCAAGCTAAGAGTACTTATTAAATTGCAGTTTTATGAATAGTGTTGTATTGAATATACCAGAGTCAAATCACAGTATGTGACTTATATTCCTGCATAATAATATTTAAGATACTATATTAGCAATTTATATTTTTTTAGTTATCAACATTAGGATTATAGTATAACAGTTATTTACAGTTGAGTAGATTTGACATAAATTTAAAAAATTAGACCCCAGGAAGACCAAAACTCAGTTTAATAAAAAATTATGCCAACCAATAAATTTAACAATAAAAAAAATTTAACAGGTTATGAAACTTTTTGAAAAATTGGATATAATATAAACAGAATTGAATAATAGATTAATCATAATCTTTGTTTATAACATTCTCTCATTGGCCTATGTATAGCCTATTTTTATTTTTATTTTTAAAAATTTAGTAAGTCCCTGTGAACGCACCACCAGAGAACATAGGCAGGTTCTTAATAATCTACATCTGACTTTACAAGTTCCCCCAACCATCCTGTTCCCATACCTTACCTCTATAGAATTCACATCCTGAATTCTGTGTTCATTTTTTTCCTTGCTTTCTGTTTTTGTATAGGTTTGTCACATCTTTATGGATTTTTAGAAAGTATATCTTTTAATTTTGGTTTTAATTTTACTTTTGTATATGTGCATATTTCTTTTCATGTATACTTAGCTGTAAAATTCCTGGGTAATAGAGTATTTGGGGTTATTCACTTCGTAGAAATTATGCCAAACTTTTGTTTCCCACCATTAATTTATAAAAACTTGTAGATCCATATTTTTCTAAGATTTGGTATTGTCAATTTTTTTCAACTTGAATGGATATAAATTGTTATTTTATTGCATTTCTCTGATTATTTTTAATATTAATGTTCACATTTTTATTGCTCTTTTTTTTATTGTGAAATGCTTAACCATGTTTTTTTTCTGTTTTTTATTTTTTCTCCCTTCCTCCTGGGTTGTTTGTTCTTTTCTTTTAGATTTTAAGTCATTCTTATACTTGTGTATTTTTTGATACTTTTGTTGGCTATATGTATTCCAAAAACTTTTTAATTTATAACTTGTGTTTTTTAATTTCTTTAGGGTGTTGTTTATTTATTTATTTTTTTAAGATTTATTTTTATTGTTAGTTTTGACAGAAAGAGAAAGACAGACAGAGACAGAGAGAAGGGGGAGGGTCCAGACAAGTCTCCATAGTTGTACGTCATTTGTTTTCGATATAGTTTCATTCCACAGATGGGTGCAGGGCTGTGCAGGGCAGGAACCAGGCCAGGGGCCACCCAGCTCAGCATATGGGTCCGTATGGGCTGGGGTCAGGATTTTTTCCTTGGACCCCGGGTAGCAAAGCGAGTGTTCAACCCGCTTAGTCATTCTGGCATCCCCAGGTTGTTTTTTTTTGAAAACTAAGTTCTTGATTTCAGTATACACACGTATATTTTAGAGTCAAAACTTACGTCTTTAAGGAATAATTTGCTTTTTTTTTTTTGTTTCCTATTTTATATGTCAATATCTGTTAACATTACAGCTGACATTTATTTAAAGGCCCAAGATTGCAGTGGTAGAACAACAAAGAAGGAAGAAGATAGTTTAAGAAAATGAAAGCAGAACGAGAAGTATTTTAGAATATACCAATGTATATTACTCATCCTTAACCACCAGTAGAAAATAAGCCCTTGTTAAATGCTGGATTCACATTTGTGCTTTAAACTCAGGTATCTGAGGTGTAGGGTTCACTGGTCTACTATAATGACATTTCCCTAAGCTCTCACCCACCTGTGTTTCTTTAGTGATTTACCCCTTCTGTGGACTTTTATTATGTATTCCAAAATTTATTATATAAGGACTATTGGTGAGAAAATGATCATGACCTTTGTGATTCATTTAGAGTCAGATATTAAAAGGATATTATATGAATATATTGTTCATATTAGAAAATTTTCTATTTTTGAACTTTAAAATAGTTGAAATAAAGCCATATATATGTAAGCTTAACCTAAAGACATTTGTATTGAAGCATTCTGTAATAAAACATTTTCAAAAATTATTTTTTCTGTGCCCTGATGTTAAATTTCAAATAAGTATTTTTCTTAAATACTATTCTGTTATTCATTCAGCTTATCATCAACATTTGTTTGGCAGTTACATATCTCCTGTCACTTCTATATATGATCTTTTTATTCCCTAGCAGATTTGAATTCTGGAGTCCTCCGACCCTCCAGAGCACATGCTTGAACATACACTGTGCTCTTTTACAGCCATTCTTTTACATTCTGTTCCTGCTGTAGGGAAAGTGTACGTGGAGAACTCGTGATTTATTGGTAAGGATGTGATTGTTGCCATCACAAAAATACATTGGAATTAAGTAGTGCTTTATCTAATGTTTTTATGTGCATTTTCTCAGCTTTAATCCTTACCTGAAACCTGTGTGATTTGCAGGGCAAATTATAGTCCTACCTTAGGCTGTGCTAATACCAAAGTTTGAAGACAAAGTTAGAACTTAACTGATACAATAGGGTGCCTTAGTAAGTATTTGTTGAAAAGATGGATGGATGGATGAATGGATGGATGAATGAATGGCTAGTTATTCTCACCATTATGCCCTTTGGATTTACACCATCGTTTCAGAGTTAGCTATGTCACAGCAGAGGTCTTGATATGTAGTGGAAACTAATGTTTATTGACTGCAACTTCTACTCTTGGCTATATGATGGAGTAACTGGTTCTGCCATTGAAAATATGATATGAGGCAATTCTTTCAGGCTTTGGTCAAGAGATTTATGATCTTAAAATTCATGGAATGAGCCCTATCTTAGCCCCTGCTTTCTGCCTGAGAACAATTTCCTGACCTGAAGTCCAAGCAGAGCATGATGGCCTAACTGTGCTGAGCTCAGAATTTGGGACAGCTAAAATGGCTAGAATCTTTTGGGCAGGACATGGGATAAGAGGAAGTTGTATTGGGTGGGTTTCTAAATGTGTATGAGTAGAGGGATGGGCTGTCTGTGAAGGAGAAAAACCAGATGGTTTATGAGAGTGGCTACCCCAGGGGTGGGAATGAACAGATACTGGAGTTGTACAGCTTGAGGTGGGCGTAAGGGTGGGGTGGGCATATTAGAGTTCTGGCCCAGCCAAAAATGAAAGACCTGATTGACACACCTGGCATCTAGGTGAAACACTAGAAAGACTGAGGGAAAGCAGGGATTGGCAAATTATGTCATTAAAGTTTTATTAAAACACATATGTGCCCATTCATTTACATGTTGTCTGGCTCTTTTCACCCTACAGTGGCAGAGTTGCCACAGAGACTTAGGGCCTGCAAGCCTGAAATAAATATTTGCTATTTGACCCTTTAAGAAAAAGTTTTCTAACTTCTGCCCTAGAGGAGAGTCTTCTCTAGAACTTCCCATAACAAAGCCTATAATCAAATCTTGACAAAATCTTCAGGGGAAACATTTTGGAGGTGGAGTTCTGCCAGGTTAGAAAGATTTGAGAAACATCTTGGGCTTTCCATAGATCTACCTTAAGAAAAGTATTATTTGACTTTTTTTAAATTTATTTTTTTTAAGATTTTTAAAATTGTCTTTGACAGAGAGAGAGACAGAGAGAAAGGGGAGAGCCCAGAACAGTCTCCACAGCTGTACGTCATCAGTTTTTGACATGGTTTTGTTCCATACAGGTGGGCAGGGGCCTCCGGCATGGGAGTCATGCCCCTATGAGAACCAAACTGGGGGCCTCCCACATGGGAAGTACACCTCAATTCAGCATATGGGTCCACACAGGCCTGGGGCCAGGATTTGAGCCTCAGATCCTGGGGCTACAAAGCGAGCGTTTAACCTGCTGAGCCATCGTTGCTTGCCCTTATTTGACTTTTTACTTAAAGTTAGAGTGTTTCTGGGCAGTATTATCTCCTACAGTGCTTTGGGACCTTCATAACAGTGACAGTGACTTTATTTTGTATTCTAACACTTTGAAAGTCTTTGGCGGGAAGCCGGGATGGCTCAGTGGGTTAAGCGCTCACTTTGCAGCCCCAGGGACCGATGATCAAATCCCGGCCCCAGCCCTTGCAGACCCATATGCTGAACTGGAGAGTTCCCCCAGTTCAGTTCTCTCTCTGTCTCTGTATCTCTCTCTCCCTCTCTCTCTGTCAAAAACAATAAAAAAAAAAAAAAAAGAAAAAAAGAAAGTCTTTGGCTATAACTCCTGGATAGTTCCATGTAGGAATATATCCTAATTCCACTTAAAAATAGAAAACAAAATAATCTTATTATCTCCTTTGATGAGAGAACTTTCTTGTATTTTCTATCAAATACAGTATTTCATTTACAGAGCTAAAGTAATTTACTACTTAAGAGGCCCTTTGGTTTCTGAATATTTTTTATACATGTGGACATAATTTTTAAAATATCTTAAAATTATAAATTGTTTTAGGCATATAGACAAAATAGACTATAATAAATAACTATTAATGTCTACTCACCACACACAGCTTTTTCACAGGCTAAAGTGTTTTGCCAGATTTGGTACAGATTTTTTCCTAAGAAATTATAGCTCAGATATGTACCATGTGTGTATCCCTTCCTTATCCTGTTGTATTCTTTTTCTGTCTGATAACTACTCCTGAATCTTTTGTTTGTCAATACCATAAATGATTTTTTACTAAGAAAAGTGTGTATTCATAAATTATATGTAACATTATTTTGTGCATTTTCAAGCTTACATAAATGGCATCACTCTGTACATATTATTCTGCAACTAGCTTTTTTACTTGACATTGTTTTGAGTTAAGACATGATGAAATGTATCACTGTAATTCATTAACTGCACAATTTATGTCTCTATTCTCCTGTTGAGGGACATTTAGGCTTCCAGTATTTTGTTATTATGAATAGTGCTGCAATGAACATTGGTGTTATTTGCCTTATTGTGTTTATGTGTTGGGAGTACTTTAGTTAATGTAACCAGAAATAGCATTGTTGCTTGTAGAGTATACACATCTTTGACTATTAATTATTACTAAATTGTTCTCCAAGATGCTTTTCTCTTTTTATAATTTCACCTGCTCTGGTTTTATGCAGTTACATAATGGATTTTCTAAAGGAGAATGTGCCTGAAAAAAATATGACATATGAAAATCCTATTTTACTACAGATAAATTGAAATTTGGTTGGTTAGATTCTTAGTAAATTTGTTCATGTTGAAAAACTTGTGAATTCACACATAGAGAATCTCCTATTATCAATTTTCAGTAATAATCAACATACGGTCAAGCTTATTTCACTCTCATCCCTCAAGTAGATTATATTAAGAAAATCCTAGATTTTCATAATAATTTTATCTGTAAATAATTTAATACATAGCTATAAAATATGTGAAAATACTACCACCCCCTCTGAGAAACCCATTATCACCCTCCGGAAACAATTCCATGTTATCAAATATTCAGTGTTCAGATTTCCCCCAGTTATCTGGTTTTTAGTTTTATGTACAATGTTTAAAGTGTGATTACATTGTAAAAACATATTTGTGGGGAAGCCGGGATGGCGCAGTGGGTTAAGCACTCACTTTGCAGCGCCGGGGACCGGGGCTCGAATCCCGTCCCCGGCCTGTGCGGAACCATATGCTGAACTGGAAGCTCCCCCAGTTCAGTTCTCTCTCTGTCTCTGTATCTCTCTCTCTCTTTTTCTCTCTGTCAAAAATAAATAAATATTTAAACAACAACAACAACAACAAAAACGTATTTGTAAGGAATGCATTTAATGTGTTTTATATAAAATAAACTTACAGATTTTTGCTTTATCATGGATTCATGTTTAAACAGGCAATGCATAAAAAGTAATCCAGTGTAGTCTAATCCTTTTATTTTATAAGTGCAGGGATTCAGGCTCAGAGAAGTTGAGATTTGTTCAAAATCAGCCCTCTCGTTAGTAGCAGAGCTGGAATTAGAATGCAGACCTTCTGACCCCAAATCCATTGCTTTTACACTAATTACGTTGTATTGCTTAGCTCAGATTTTTTGTAAATTCATTACCTCTTATCATTTTTCTAAATCTAGCATTTAAACATTTTTCCAGTGGCTTTTCATAAATATCAGTAGTACTAATCTTGTGATTTACGTGTGGGTGTATTTTGAAAGGAATTTGTGAAAAGGTTGAATTATAATATCAACACTTGTGCTAAAGATATTGAGCTGTTCTGAAAAGCTACTTGTCTTTTCTGACCTAGATACAGAGTTTCCAACTGTGGCAGAGGATGCCAGAAAGAGGAGAATGAGTGTTGGCAAGAGTCTAGAAATTAAATTATTATATTACTGAAGAATCTAATATACCGGTATTGCTTAATTTTTTGTATTATTGTATATGAAAAATCTGCTGTATTGACATTGGTGAATTTAAGTATTTTATTTGCAGCCACAACCTATTTGACAAGGTGAAAACAAAATCACTTCTATTTCTTTTAAAATGGATGATTTTTAAGATTACTACTTGTTTATAACTAGATTGTAGGTTCTGAGGTCATTTTGCAAACTTAGGAGAAATAATAGTGTCCATTCTATCTCTAGAAATGGTTTCTTTGCCATGCTGTGTTCTGTAGTGTGGCAACAAAAAGTCTTTTGAGAACTAGAGACACCTTTTGAAGTTTGTTTACCAAGGTGCTGGTTTACCCTTTGGTGTTGACTGTTCTGCATTGGGCCCTGAATGACAGAGAATATATAAATACTTAACTATTTCTTGGCACGTTACTCCATTTTCCTTTTGATCAGAATTGTCACAAGATCTTTACATTCTAAAGATAGTCTGAAGCTCTCTATTACAGCCTATTAGTGAGAAGAAAATAATATTACTGGGCCATATACAGTTCAGGTACTACTTCATGTTTGATTGAGATTTAAAGGACTAGTTCTCAAGTTGAGCTTTTAAAGATTACTGTGAAAAATTAAATATATGGCTGCTCTTTGTTTTGCTTGTGGAGAGAATGACGTAAATTGTAAAAGATACTAGAGACCTGACTTCAGTTGTAGGGATAGCTGTGTCATGTGTGATAATTCACTTAACATCTTTCTTATATTTGTGATTTCATATTTTAAAAAATTATAAAAGATTATACCAGTTATCCGCCCCCGCCACCCCCCCCCCCACTACTTTTCAGGACTGTTGTGAACATTGAATGTGATGTTGTATAAGAAAGTATTTTGAGAAATTTATTTGAGTTTCTTCTTTGTGCCAGGCATTGTTCTGGGTGTACAAGACAGAGACTAAGCAAAGATATTATATGCCAAATCCTATAAAGAGAGATAGAACAGAATCAGAGGTATGCTGGATAAAGTTGCTATTTTACATAGGGCAATTAGGGATGGGCTCATGATTAGGTGACATTGAGCAGACATACCTGAAGAGGTAAGAGAAGGAATTACGTGGATATCTTGAGTAAACTAGTAGGTGTAAAGGATCTGAGGTGGGAGTCAGAGTGAATTGTTTGAGAAATAGCAAGAATACTAATGTGGATGGAACACAGTGAGAGAGTGAAGAGATTAAGTGTAAGGGCTCAGACCTGAGACACTCTAGCATTT
>PVKE010019389.1:0-28529 GCA_004027555.1 Craseonycteris thonglongyai | reverse complement strand
GGTGGTGGGCACATAATGTGATGCATGGGTGATGTGATGTGGACTTGTACATCTGGAAACTATCTAATTGTTAGCAATCAATGTCACCCCATTAAATTTAACAATAAAATAAATAAGTAAATAAATAAATAAATAAAATTAAAAAGCAGCCAGTTCAGCTTACAAATCTACTGCATAATTGCTTTTCCTCCAGAAAACAATGGTACTTCATATGTACTATATGCATACTTCCAATTCTGTCATACACAATATCAAGTACAGGTAACTTAGAGTTGAAATTTAATAAAACTCTGCTTCATCAAGAATATTTTTACTGCTTCACCCAGTACATTGCTTTAAGCAAAACTGATCTTTTTTTTCATTACAAGTTCATGACAGTTTGTACGACTGGTGCCCCTGCCTTCATTTCTGCCCACAGTTTTACCCATCAATGCTTTACCACCATCAGTGTAAATGTCAAAATGATGAAAAGGGCAAATCTTACAAAGATGCTCTGGTTATTTTGAAATAAAATGCTTAAGTACGGTTGGACAGATATTGAATTTTATAACCCAAAGAGCAATGTCCATCCCAAATCAGATTAAAAGCAGAGAACTATCTTGAATATTCTCCACTGTTGTAGTCTAGAGATAAGATAATGTGTTTGTTGCCAAAGGAAGGGGAGAGAAGCTAACAGAATTAATAAGTTTCACAATCAAATTCCTGAGTAACAGCGCCAACTTCTTCCACTTACAAAGAACTCTTTCATTGAAAGGTGAAAGTAGTCTTCACTTACCACCACCCACACACAAGGCCCTTTACACATACATAGATCTGTGTATTCATAAGTACAGCAGAAGGTCACAAACACAAAATAATGATATAGAACAGCTCACTGGAGAATGGAGATATTTACTGCCATGTGGTTGAAAGTTACCTGCCCCTTAATGATGCCAGGGAGCAATAAGGACACTTCAAATAAATCTTCAAGACCAACCTTAGTGGAAATGGACATGTCTGTTCAAAACTTAATTTGGAACTGAGGAAAGGCAGACAGCATTTAACATATCCATTAAAGTATATAGATTACTACTTGTATTTACCTTCTAGAAGTTTCCTGCAGTCTTGCTCAGTACTAGGAGTGAGCATTTCCAGGGCCTAGACCAGGGGTGGCGAACCTTTTGGCGATTGAGTGCCAAAGTTTATGAAATAAGAGTATACTCGCTCGACTCGCGTGCCAACCCATCGAGTGAGATAGAGGTATCGATTATTTTTATGTCTATAAGAGCATAAACAATCATTTTTTAAATGGTATTCACAGGTCTGCGTGCCAAAATAATTGCTCCGCGTGCCACTTTGGGCACGCGTGCCATAGGTTCGCCACCCCCTGCCTAGACCCAAAACTGCCAGGGCAGAGCCTGCCGGTCTTCCGCTGGGAACAAACCCCACACTGGGGAAAAGCAAGAGTAGGGCAGGTTCTTCCCATGTGTATACACTCTCACCTACCTACATTATTTAGTTTTATCTGAAGTGTTCTCAGAAAAATGCAATAGTCATGTTGCCACAGTTTATCTCTCTACAAGGCAACTCTTGTGTAGTTATCCTGCTAGATAAACAGTGTCTGAGAACCTCTTCAGTGGCTGGCCTCTCGTAACCTCACCCCAAATGCAATTAGTCAATCCATTTCTTTAGCTTTATAAAAAGTGTGCTCATGTTTAACCTGAAAAAATAATCCCATAATTGCAGCTTTCTTAGAAGACATGTCCCAGAGCTCTTTGTTGACAATTGTCATGTTCCTTTTGGAGACTTTTCCTTTGCAAGTGCATCATTTGGGTGGGAATGGTCTGGGGGGAAGAAGGGTACTGAAGCAGGGAAGGAAGAGAAGAATGGGTAAATTAAGAGTTTCAAAAATATAGCAGTGAGTTCTGATGTATATCAATGTCCCATAGTATTTCATCAAAAGACACAAGGTAAGAATTCTTTCCAATTAAATTTGTGCTATAGCAAAAGACCCCACTTAACAAAATACAAAAAAACAAAAAACAAAAAAAAAAAATCAGGATTATCCTACTTGTAGACGTGAATCCTAGGATACTTCCATATCAAACACCCAGAGTTGCATCATCAGAGCATAACGGAATGCTATGTGACTAGCTGATTGCAAAGGTCAAAGACTAGAATGCATGTTCCAAAGGCAAATCTTCACTGATACCTTCTGTGGACCTCTAAGTAAATGAGTAGGAAAGATTTAAAAACTAAATTTAGCAATTGGAAATTTAGCAGCCTTTGAAGAATATGATCATTTAAAATAGGCTTTTTTTTTTAAAGACCATTACCTTTATTTATTTTATTTATTTGTTTGTTTGTTTTTGACAGAGGGAGAGAGAGAGAAAGAGATACAGAAACATAGAGAGAACCGAAGTAGGGGAGCTCCCAGCTCAGCACATGGTTCCGCACGGGCCGGGGCCGGGATTCGATCCTCCGTCCCTGGCGCTGCAAAGTGAGCGCCCAACCCACTGAGCCATCCCGGCTTCCCCAGAATATGATCATTTAAATATGATTTCACATGGGAGTTACATAACAGATTCAATGTATAGTTACTGAATACCTCATAGTGTGCTAAACACCCCAAAATACTGACACTATATGATTTAAATGATCGTGATATAAAACCTAAGGTCTCCTAGTAACAAATACTAAAATGGTAACTCAACAGACTAAAAACTAAGTTATCAATATCCTGTGTTCTAGACTTAAACAGTGATACATGAAGCAGAAATATGTTGAGATAATGTGATTTGGGACACTTACTCTGAATCTAGGATTATTTTTAAGTACTAAGTATGACATCACCTCTTTAGTCTAGGAATGTTGGTTCCTCAAAGTACTATAACACGTCCATGACACTCGTGAAAATGGAAATGCTTATGAAAGGAAAAAAAGATTTCAAAAGTCAGAAAAGATATTCTCTACACAGCATTGTTCAAATCATAATATGTAAGTGACAATATAGTTTAGGGTACATTATACATGGACATCTGTTTATTCCAAATGATACAATAAAAAACGGCTGAATCTCCTTGCAGTTTTCAATTTACTTCCCCATGTACATTGCTCCATTTGATTCTCATAATAATCTTAGGCAGTGTGCAATGAAGTTGATGTTGTACTCATTCGGGGGAGAGATTATACAAGACCTCAGCAATTAATAACAACCATAAAACCAACAACCCAGGGTTCTGACTCTCTCAGTCCAGCATGCCCCATCACAGATCTAGACTGAAAAACCACCGCCACATTTCATAAAGTTGACTGTGGATCCTGCAACTGTCCTAACAAAATAGTTGAGGAATAATAAGGACTTTTCTTAGCAAGAAAAACCGTGTCGTCTATGCTTAAAAGAGTGGACAATCATAAACGTTTCCTTACACATATGAATATTGATTTCTTAACAGCTGCAAGGAAATTAATTCATAAACAGAGCCAAAGGAAAATGCGTTTCCAAAGTTCTTGATCAAACTTGAGCTCTATTAAATCGTTTCAAGTGGAATCAGTTAATGCAAGAAGAGTCATCAATATTGCACCCAGAGCCACCCAAACGCCACCGGGAAAACACTGTTGGTCGTTCCTACGACCAACAACTTTCGCGCTGATCATTTTTTGCGCTCTAAAAATCGTGGGCTCTCTGGGGGTGAAAGGTGGTATTTCTAAAAATCACAACTTTGAACAGCCTGCTCTCCTAAACAGGCCCGTGTAGACGGGTCAGGTAGCACACGTGAGCGTGAATGACTCCCCGGGGGTGAAGAGAAGAGGCTCAGGAGTGATGCTCACGTACTGTATGTAGCCCGCAGGGCGCAGCGGCGGAGCCGTGCACGCTGCCTCTCCCGGGGCTCCGCGTGCCGAGCGCGCCCGGAGCGCAGGAGCCGGGCGCCCCCCGAGCCGGGCGCCCCCCGCCCCGGGCGCCACCCCGGGCCGCGGACCTACCAGCGAAAGCACTTTGTAAGTGTTGGGGTCTTTGGCCGGGCGGGCGCGCGCCGCCTTTTCCAGCGGCTCCTCCCCCAGGTCCATGGGGGCCAGCAAGGACGCAGCCGTCTGCGGGTCCCCGGGCGCCTCCGCAGCGCGGCCTGAGTCGCGGCCGTTGCCCGCCGGGCCCTCGCGGCCGCCTGGCCCGCCCTCGCCGCGGCTCCCGCCCCCCGCGCAACCGTCTCGCTCCATCGTGTCCCGGGCGCTCCCGCCCCGCCGCCCTGCCGCACCTTTAATAGGCTCGGCGCCGACCCCGCCCCGCCCCGCCGCCGCGCCCGCCCCTCGCCACCGGACCCTTGGCTAGTCGCCCGCCACCCAGCGATACCGGTGAAGGGAAAGCAACTCTACGCCCCGGATTATTTGGCTTCCTGTCTGATTTCGGGCACTCTGCGTGTCGGTTATTTTGGGTCCTTTACGTGGGCGTGTCTTTAACTGAGCCCAAAGCCTTCCCCTCCCCGTGCCCCGGGCACCTTCTGAACACTTGCAGGAATCGCCCTGCGTGGCCTGGCGGCGCGAGCTGGACTGGAATTGCAGAGTGTGGTCTGCAGAGGGCATGAGATCATGGGGTCCCAAAATAGAGCAGAAGGAGCGGGAGGAGAAGGATGCAGCGGCCCGGTCTGGGGAGTATCCCAAAGGTAGGGGGGTGGAGGAGGTACACACCCGGCTGTTTCTGGGTGCAACATGTAAATAGGAGCACAAATGAGAATTCCCTCCAAAGCCTCCCTCCTACCCACTACCCACACTACTCCTGGAGAGGAACATCCAACCTTATAATAATCTGGTTTTGCAAAAACACACGGACGGGATAGTTTTCCATGGGTTATTGTGGTTTCTGGGGTTTTGTCTATGCTCTTGTTTTAATATATTTATTAGTTCCTTTAGACTTTATGTATTGAACTCTTCAAAGTGTCCTGTTCCCCTCTCCTAAGGTTAATGCTGATATTTGGTTAGCAATATCAAACGTTAAATGTAATCTGGAATACTTTGATACTTTTATTTTTGAACTACGACTGAACAGTAAGCTGTAATTCTTGGTGGGTGTTGATTCACCTTTGATTCTGCAACTTTTACATTTCCTTGCTCATCAGTTAGAAAAACCACAAGTGTGTAGTGAACGGAGTTTTGCCAGTCAAAGGGAAACCAGTGATTTTCAAGAACTTTGCAATACTGGGGACTGCCTTCACTGACCAAGGATAGTTATGAACAATCCCAAACGGTTCATATATTTGTGATTACACAAATATATTCAACTATTTTTTCTTTGTTAATGAGAACAGGTATCTAACAGGTATGAAGTGTGTGCTGTCCCCTTTAAAGTCATCACCTTGGGATGCTTTACATTTACGTTGACTCATTCATTCATTCATTCACTAATGAATCCTTCAATTCAATCTTTTGGCCTGCATCTATGCATACCACATCAAAGATGAATAAAAGTATACCAAGTGGCTTTCAGGTGGGGTCCAAGGGTGTCAAGACAATAAACAAAAAAATTAAAGCTCAAGTCACATAAACATAATACAGTCCCAAATAGGATAGTCCGAAAGCTTAGTGGGAAGAGTAACTGACATCTGGAAGAAGTGAAGGCCATCTGTCAAAGCATTATTGAACTTTTTTTTTTTAATGACCTTTGAGTCAGCTTACAAACCACCCAAAAGAAACAGGTTTTCACCATTTCACAGTAACATATTTTTTTACCCCATACTTGGCTCCAAATTTTCCCTTAACTGTGTCCAAAAATCAGATTCAAGGACAAAGATTTGCTCAAAGGAGACTGGTCAAATGAGTGTCAAAAGTTGTAAAAGCAACTCAACATAGCTGGCTTTGAACCTGACAAAACAAGTGGAATAAGTGTATTGTCTGCATCCCAAGGCAATAAATCACTTAAAGACTTCACTCATTGGAGAAGTCGATGTACAGCCTTCAAGGTAACAAACTCGAACATCTAGACATCTGCAGGAACCAAAAATGAGTGAGTGAGGCAGCCTCCTTTAGGTGAACTGTGTGCCCTGCTCAAGGGTGCAGTTTTTAATCCAGAAGTAAACGGTTGTGTGCCCACTGTGGCCAGATAGATTTCTCAAGAGAAACAGGAACTTTAGATGTTTATGTGAATACTCCAGATTGCACAATTTTGTCTACAAAAGACAGAAAAACAATTTATTTAAACACTTCACAGGCCAAACAAAATGTAACACATCTGCAGGGTGGGCCTGGCATACAAGCCACCAGGATGTGGCCTCTGCCTTATGCTCCTGCCTTGCCTATGCCAGTTGGGACTTTTATGGGTAACTATAAAAATCCAATTGGAATTCTAAAATCAGAGAAATAAAAGTGGGTCAAGTATGCCACTGGTATTATTTAGCTATAGACATCACAATGCCTGTTGTTAAGCCTTGCTGAGGTCTTATTTATATACGGTACTAAATGGTCTAAGGGACATCTTTACACTCCAAAGTACAATGAGGTCATGAGACATAAAACTGCTACACAACTTCTCTAGTTAGTGCAAAGGTGAACAGTGAATACTTCACCCTTGGTCCTAAGTCATTCTGCTTTGATGATTGAGGACTCGTGCAGCAGTGAAGATAATAGCTTAAGGTTTTATAAGATTTCTTAAGTTTTACGATACAGAAATATTTAAACAGTTCTCCCCCCAGACACCAAATAAAACTCACTTATCTATGCTTGAATTATAATTTCTTGAAGTTGAGAAACAACTCTGCTTAATTTTTAAAAAATAAAATGTGCTGTAGAGTAATTATTTTTGCAGCTGCTCCAAAGCCTCCCCAGCATGCTCCAATTCTCCAGAGAAACACCAAAGACATCTAGCCCAGTCAAAAAAAAAAGGGGGGGGGGAGAATCCCACAAGATTCTTTAATCTCTTATGAGACTTAAAAAAAATTTTTTCCACATTGTTAATTTATTTTTAAGATTCTTGTATGACATCTTAATTTCTCTTTTTTGTAAGCACAAAATGTGTCTTCTGGAAGAAGTTTGGATGACTTTGTGAACTGGTACAAATTGTAAGAACTCTCTGAGACTTAGATTTCTCATTTATAAAATGGTGTGGCTGGAATGCCAGCATAGCTCAGCAGTTGAGCATTTACCTCGCTATTGCAAGTTTGGGGCTTGATTCCCAGCCCCAGCTTGTACAAAACCATATGCTGAACTTCGGTGCAACTGGTCACAACTGGGATGACTAAGCAGCAAAGGTTCTTTCTTGCCTCCCATGCAGGAGGTCCCTGGTTCCATTCCGTTCCTGCCCCTTGAAGCTCCACATCCACCAGTGTGGAATGAAACCATGTCACAGCTAATGATGTACAACTATGGAGACTGCTCTGGGCCCTCCCCACTTCTCACTCTCTCTCTCTCCCCCTCTCACACTCTCTCTTCCCCCCCTCCCTCCCCTTCTCTCACACAATAAAATAAATCATAAATAAATAAATAAATAAATAAATAAATAAAATAGTGTTACAAATTATACCAAAAAATTACACTGCTATCTCTAAATGCCAACACACCGCTTAACATTTCCTAACTTTACATAAAAATCTTCGATTTACTCTTTTTATATTTATATCACCTAACCCCTGCTTTTACGAGAGAAAATACAATTTTCCTATTTACATAAATTATGCATGATTTATACATAATTAGGAGAAAAGTTTGAGCACTGCTATTAGAAATGCATTTATGGAGGACTAGCGCATGGGGTCAGGAAGGCTTACTTACTTACTTGTCCCTCTGGTGGGGAAAAGACACACCTTGTTCTCAGGTAACAAAATGAGTGAAGTGAACCCAGAAGTGTAAGATGCAGTTGAGAGCGATAGGAACGGAAAAAATGGAAAGTGCATACCCCATGTAAAGGGAGCATTTAGGTTGGCTGTTGCTTGAGAATTCTGCATCAGACAAAATGGAGAAGTCATTATGTAGAAAGAGCAGCTGGGACTGACCAAGTCAGGCTTGTGCAAGGTGAGTCCGCAGAGGAATTGGGTGTAGGCCGCCAGGGAAGCATGCAGCAGGCACCTAGAGGGACCATGGGGTGACCTGATTTACAGCGCCCTAGCCCAGGACCTGTGTGGCTCAGCTGTAAGTTATTTACTATCTTTGGACGCATCTGTTGTTGTCGTCTTAAAAGAGCACCCCTCCTCTTTGTCATGATTTAGTTTTATCTTAGCTACCAAAAGACTAGAACAGGGTTATAGGAGATTCCATGAAGAAAGATGATGCCTGAACAACAACTCTTGAAGGACCAGTAAGAGTTTGTCATCCAGAGAATGAGAAGTGGGGTATTCCAGGATTAAGGAGCAGCTCATACAAACCTCACAGGTACGAGAGTGTGGCTCCTTCCAGGAACCACAATGCAAGCAGTGGGCACAACAGCAGCACATTACAGCTGGAGAGGAAGAGACCAGGAATGTGCAGCTGGCATCTTGGCACTGAATAAATTAGGTGACTGAGTGAACTCTTGGCCCATTCATATCTTGAAAAATTCATTTCTGCAATTCAAAATATATGCTAAATAAGTTTACTGGGAAGTTTGACAAGCCAATTAAAATATAGGATGTGTTACGATATTCTGGTTCCAAGAGGATACAGAAGTATTGCTGTGTGTAAATATTCTATTTAGAAAATGATTTCAGTGGGGAACAATGCTTTCAAAATACCTTCATTATCTATGAGTTATAAGTAAAATCATTTTAAGAAATTGAATTTAAGATGAATGGAATACTAATTATTCACAAGTCTTAAACTTTCCATGTGGATCTAAAATCAAGTAATTCTGAGTCCTGGATATTAACAAATCGAGACTCAAAATTTAAATTAACTTTTTTATTACAGAAAAAATTACTTATCCAGAAATCCCCACATTATTGAGATAATCAAACTTTTTTTTCAAAAGAAAATGAAAGTATTCAACTTGCAAGTTTCATTAAAGTGTTCAAATTAAAATAAAAAAAATTTAAAGTTTCCCAAACAATGTATGAATAAATAACTTTGTTTATGCCAGGTCATATATTTCTTGATTGTGGAAATCCTGATAAAAACTGATAAAACTTATGCTAACATTTTAACTGTTTAAATAAAATTAAATAAAATCAAGGTGAATATACATTTTAATATGTGTGAGTACTAAATAAAAATATATTTCACATATTTTGCACCTAAAAATTCATCAAATTCTTTATTAATAAACATTTATGCATACATACTTATATGTGTATTTTTTATCTCTACATATCTATTGCTCAACTATAGAAAACTCAACTATAGGACATAACATATTTGAAAGAGCACATAACTTTCAGTTTCTGAAGCCATAGTCAGGTCTTGACAAACTAAATACTCAGCAAATTGATTTGATCTGGAATGGGAACTAACAATATTAATATCAGTCATCATTTTATTGAGTGTATTGGTCTTGGTTCTGTGGACTTTAGTCATTCATTCATTTTTTTCACCTATTTTATTTACTTATTTACTTATGAAATATTTATTGAATTCTTACTATGCGCCAAGTGTTACTCTAGGCTCAGGACATAAGAGAACATCAGCCTCCTTAAGGAGTTTAAGAGTCTAGTGAAAGGAGATTAATATTAATCATGTAAGTGCTGAGAATTATAATAAGCACTATGGTGAAAAAGTATTAAGAGGCTGGAATGTATAATGGAGTGTCTGAACCATCTGTGGTAGGGGTAGGATGTGGTCAGAGAATAACTCCCTGAGGAAGTGATGCTTACACCAAGATTTGAGAGGTAAATTGGGCTTCACTAGAGGAAGTGGAAATAAGACCACAGACCCAAATATTTCGAAACATGGCTTTTGTTGATTGAGTAAGAGCTGTATATAAGAAGAAATGAGGTAGATTGTCTATGCACAACAAACTGGAGACTTTCACACATCAGTTCTTAATCTACCAATTTTATGGGCTCCCTTTTATAAAAGAGAACAACAATTCAAGATCCCTCAACATTGTCAGAAATATTTCGGGGATCTAGAGAGCAGGGGGTACTTGAATTAACAAGTAAAAACAAAAACTTTGAAGGAATGATAATAATAATACGCATTTCAAATGTAATTCGGGTACATACATTTTGAAAATAAGAAGAAAAATAGTAGATTAGGTAAAATACGTATTCGAACATAGACTCAAATATATATTTTTAAAATAAGGGGAGTCACAGTACACAAGAAAAGTTATATATCTCAAAAGAGATACAAAAAGCAAGTCATGATGATGTTGAGGAAGGAAATTAGTAAAGATATTATTTTGATGTAACTTGAGTTATGCGACACTAAGTAACAGTGACCTATAGTGCTTATAAACAGTAGATTAATGTCATTCTTTCTCTCCTCAATCATGTACTTAAACTTAAAAAGATGTTTTATAGAAATAAGTGCTTGGCAAACTGGAAAAATGTAACATAAAGATACATTTTGGTTATGTTTACACTTTCTTCAGAATAGAGATATTTGAACCTTATAAGTCTCAAATTGTAAAATGTATCAAAATTTTATTTTATAAATTATTATGTGCCTTCTAAAACAAGGGGATACAGGACACTGTGAGTCTCAATGTTTAGGCCTTTGTCTTTCTGTCCACAAGGAAGCAGTTGGCTTCCCAGCTGCCTAGTAAGCAGGCTGAAAAGTAAGCAGAAAGGGCTGCCCTGGTCTCTAGCAGCTGCTGTATTGTAAACAAGTAAAGTAACCCCAAGTAGAGACAAAAAGGACTTTAGGGATTCACTCAAGCATGGTCTCCTGCTCTCCAGCAGTAAGCCCTGACTGATCCTGGCTGAGAAACAGCTGCTGGGGACAGAGCCTCTGGCAAGCAGCTGAGAGACGGAGCTGCTTTTTGGAGCAAAGGCTTAATGCCAACGATATCACTAACAGGCATGAAATATGCACCTTCTTCCTTTTTTCAAGACTACGGTATTCTCTCCCCATCATTCACAGATGTCACTGATACCTTGCTCACAGAATTTCTTTACCACTCCAATTCTTCCTGAGATCACAGGCAATGCCAATGTCCACAGGGGTGATGTTTCTTTACCTCTTAAGGCTGACAGTCTTTATCCTCATTCTTCAGCAGTCCAAGCTCCTGCCTGCACTATGGATCTAATAATAGCCACCCAAAATGCCTACCCTCTGGAAAGAGAAACTTCAGTGTTCTAGGTTCTGACTAGAGCCATTTATTATTTCAATCTGCCTTTATTTCCATTATCCTAGTTCTTTGGCATTATCATGACTCCTTTTCTTTTATCTATCATATCCCTTGAGTCTTCACCTCATGACTTATGCAGTAGTCATGGGTTGAATTGTGTCTCCTAGAAAGATATGTTGAAGTTCTGACCTCAGGTACCCATGAATGTGACCTTATTTCGAAAATGAGTCTTTGCAACATTATTAGTTAAAGAGGTCATGATGAAAGAGTGGGCTCTAACCCAATGAGTGCTGTCCTTATAAAAGGAGAGAAATTTAGACACAAACACAGAGACCAAAAGAAGATGGCAAATACTTTATATATTTTAATCTCTGCCCCTGGTTCCTGGCACAGAGCCTCTAAAACTCTGATAATTCCTAAATGATAAGAATGCTAGGAAAGTCTTTTGTCTGATAGTCGGTCTTTGAGCCGGTTTCCTGGCACCAGGTTTCTAAATCCTTTGAAATTTCCTAGGTGATATGATTCTTGGTCAACTTCTGGATGGGGGCTAGTCACCAGAAAGACCAAACCATTATTAGAATCTTGGAATTTTCAGCCCATGAGATAATAGTTAATAATAGTGGTGGTTTCAGCCCCCATTCCTGGCCCAGTGCTCCTAAAACCCTTGTAAATTTCTAAGTAATAAGAGCACTAGGAACATCTCTTATTCTAATGAGATGACTTTAGGTGCACTCCTGAACGGTGGCTAGTTACCAGAAAGACCAAGACATAATTATTGGTAGAAGCTTGGAATTTTTAGCTCTGCCCTCCTCACTTCTCCAGAGGGGAGAGGGGCTGGAAATAGAGTTAATAATTTATCATACCTACACGTGGAAGCTTCCATAAAAAAAATCCCAATAAGGGGTTTTGGAAACTTCCAGGTTAGTGAACACATACGTGTACCAGGAGGGTGACACCCCACAACTCCACAGACGAAGCTCCTGTGCTCAGGGCCCTCTCAGACCTCATCCAATGTACCTCTTTGTCTGCTTGTTCATCTGTACCCTTTATTCTATCCTTTAATAAAATGGTAGCCATGTTTCCCTGAGTTCTGTGAGGCACTGTAGCAGATTCATTGAATGTGAGAGGGTCGTGGGAAAGATTACCAGGAGCCACCAGAAGCTAGACATGGGCAGGAAGGATTCTCCTCTAGCCTTCAGAAGAGCACGGCCCAATCAACACCTTGATTTCTGACTGCAACTTTCCCAGAACTGTGGGAAATTAATTCCTATTGTTTAGATACTGTATCTAGTTTTCTGAGCATGAAAACTCACATAACTGGAGAATGGCTGATTAATTTATGATCTTCAGCATTAGCTGGATGCTTAGTATCATTTAGCTGGTCTTCCTGTTTTTAACCATAGCTGTGCTAACCTTCATCAACTCTCCTCAAAACACCTAAAAAAAAAAAAAATCACCACTGCTCACTATCAGAATAGACAGCAACTGTAACTGACTTGTTTATGTCTGCAGTAGTTCATTCGCATCTGCCAGAATCTATCTGGCTTATGTAAGGGCCATACGTTTAATTTGCCATAAATTCAATGTGGACATGAAAGGGACCACAATGGAGGAATCCTTAAGGTTTTTAAGGTTGTCACAAATTTCTGCCATTACCATTGGGATGTGAAATTGTTTCATTTTCACTGTTTTGGCCCAAGGGAGGCAGTTATAGAGGAGTCAACTGGGCCTTCCCACTATGTGATAGCTATTCCCACACCGACCAAGGAATCCAAATGAGCATTCTGACAACTGCCAAATGTTTCCACTTCGGTTATACATTCAGGGAATAAGGAACAGAACACTCTTGTTAATCCTTGAGCTCCACATGATCCAGATGTGAGCCAGCACCCATTTATCGCCTGGTCAACACATGCCACGGGAAGGACCCGAGGCCAGGAGGCGGCTTCAGGTCCTTGGCAATCAACGTCAAGACAGATCTTAGGTTCCGTGGATCTCAGAATGTCTGGGTGTAGTTACCTCGTGAATGGTTGTAGACACCTTTGGGAAAGAACTGGAAAGAACCATTAATGGATCTATTGACTGTGGTGTTGCAGTTATTCGTCCTCATAAGAACCCAGCCTCTCCTGGAGTCAGTGTGTTATGGGTCTGAAAACTCGCTCGGTTCTGGAAACTATGCTAGGGATTGTGACATTTTATTGGGCTCTGTGCCCTTACCCTCCTAATTATCCATCCTTCATTTCTTTTGTAGTTTACATTGAACAATAACCTTGTTGTCTACTCAGGTAGCTTGCCCTAGGAACATTAGGCTGCATTAACTGTCTTCATAGCTCGTGGTGGCTCAGGCTCTTCTAGTCGTCACTCCTACATTGCTGTTCATTATTACATTATAATTGCACCTCCTTTGCTACGGAAGGCTTAGTGCCATCACCTGGCTTCCATTAGCCTCATAGCTTTCAGAGAGCCCAGTTCTGTCAAGCAGCTCCTACTCTCAGCCCTGGTCTCCAGAAGAGTGTCACTGAGCTCCACACAACACTGGTGCCTCTTCAATGGTGCAGTACCTACTGGTTTGGTAAACTTCATTCTTCTGGGCTCTCTCACAGCTGGTGGGCTTTCTGGCCTTGCGTAGTATACTTGCTCTAGCACTTCTGAGACAGGATAGTTAATAAGAAGTTAGGTAGTCAGGAAAGTCCTCAGGAGCCATAGTGACCTTATTGAAAATGTAGTGAGCACCAAAGCCAGGTCAGCAGGACATTAGCAAGATTACTGGCCAGGTGCCAACACTCCCTGAGCTTCACAGCTCCTCTCCACCCCTGCCTCCCTGCCCTAGGCAAAACAGAGTCATGCCCCTAGGAAGTAAACCTGCAGCAATGCTTCTAGATTGTATTAAGATTAACATACAGGTTCGAATACCTGTACCCCAGCACATAGACGTAGCCTATATAAGGAGTAGTTTTAGTCTTAGCTGTGGGCCTTCCACTTTCGGGTTTCCCCTCTCAATAGAGAGATTTGTCTTTCTTTTGAATAAACTTCACTGCATAATCTCTCCACTTGGGTCCACGTCCTCATTCTTCAAGTGCATGAGACCATGAACACCAGACACACCGAGATTCCTACATCACTGCTATGAGTTTCCTGATCCCTTGCTCAACCTTGTATCATGGAATTCTGGAATTTCTACTTCAGTGTGAGCCAGCATTTCCCCAGTTTCCAAAGCCGTTCTAGCAATGTATTAGCACCATCTTCAATGGACCCCGCCAGTGTTAAATCCTATGCCAAGAGAGAGGGTTCCTGTACCAACAACCTTTTATTTTCCTAGCTTAAATATACAGTTCATCCCATTTGGTTTGGCACGCTCTCAAATGTTCTCTCCTAGAAACTGCCAGTATATGTTAACTAGATTTGACATCTGACCTGGTATAATGTCCCTTTTCTGCCCTAGAGGCCCGGCCGTTCCCCAGCTGGATATCATTCCTCCCAAGTTGTGACTTGACCCCAGTTATCGGTCTGGCTGGCAGGTGTGGGGACATGGGGTGAGTTACATTCTGAGGTGGGTGTGTGTTTTCTTGCCAGGCCTCACCATTATCGTCAAGGTGGAAGTCCTAGTCTTTCTTTTTTTAACATTTATTTTATTGCTTTTGACAGAGAGAGAGACAGAGAGAAGGGGGAGGGCCCAGAGCAGTCTCCATAGTTGTATGTCATTGGTTTTCAATGTAGTTTCATGCCACACAGGTGGGCAGGGGGCTGTGCAGGGTGGGAACCAGGCCAGGCGCCTCCCTCATAGGAGACATGGCCCCATGAGCTAGGGGCTGAACTGGGGGCCTCCCACATTGGAAGCACACCCCAGTTCAGCATATGGGTCCACACGGGCCGGGGCCAGGACTTGATCCTTGGACCCCAGGGCTGCAAAGAGTGTGTTTAACTCACTGAGCCATCCCAGCTTCCTCCTATTCTTTAAGAAGGAAGAGCAAACCCATTCAGCAGGTTTGGAATCTTGTTTCCCATCAGAAAGGAGGTAGCTTTTTTTTTTTTTTTAAGGTTTATTCTATTTGAGAGGAGAGAAAGAGAGAGAGAGAATGGGTAAGGCCCAGAGCAGTCTTCATCGTTGTACTTCATTAATTGTGATATGGTTTCATTCCCAACAAGTAGATGTAGGGCCGCGTGTGACAGGAACCAAGCCAGGGGCCTCCCCCATGGGAAGCGAGAACCTTCACCACCGAACTATTCCAGTGGTTACCAGTTGTGCCACAGTTCAGTATATGGGTTTGCACCAGCCTAGTCCAGGAATTGAACTTATAGACCTCATGATTGCGAGACAAGTTCTCAACTGAACTATCCCAGCATCCTAAGGAGCTAGCTATTGAAGGTTAATAAGATAGTTCTTCTGAGAGAAGAGGCCTGAGCAGAATATACAGGGTGAACCAAAAGTAGCATATTAAAAACTGTTGCTCATCTCTGGGAAGAAGGTGAAGCTATGTTTTTGAGCTTTTGAAGCAACAGCAAGGAAAGTTATTGCTGCGTCTTGGGGAAGCCAGGATGGCTCAGTGGGTTAAATGCTCACTTTGCAGCCATGAGGACTGAGAATCAAATCCCAGCCCCAGCCCGTGCTGACCCATATGCTGAACTGGGAAGTGCCCCCAGTTCGGTTCTCACTGGGGTGAGACCCCGGCCCAGTTCCTGCCCTGTGCAGCCCCTCGCCCACCTGTGGAATGAAACTATGTGGAAAAACCAATGATGTGCAACTATGGAGACTGTTCTGGGCCCTCCCCCTTCTCTCTATCTCTGTCTCTCTCTCTGTCAAAAATGATAAAAATAAATCTTAAAAAAAAAAAAAAGAAAGTTATTGCTGAGTCAGAATGCTTATATTACTGCTTCAGTGTTTCACGTGCTTTTTTTCTTGTTTTCATTATGTCATTTCTATGATATATCAAAGACATCCTAAGTACTCATGTATCCGTCTGTTTATATGGAATCCCAGGGTGGGCACAGATCTATTTAAAAAAAAAAAAAGTAGTTGTTTCTCAGACTCCAAGTTTTGGAAAATCTGCTTCCTAAAATTACTTAAACAACTTCCTCTTTTGGTTGCAGGTATTTTATTAGGAGATTTCTGTTTGAAGAGTAGCTAAAGAGAAAGGGAGCTGGTGGCGGCAAGGAAGGGAAGGGCATGATTAGATTGTGTCTTGTATCCACAGTAACAACTAAACTGTTTCCAAATGTAATTCATCCTGGGGTGGAAGGGTCTGAAACTGTTTGTAAATAAACACAGTTGAAGAAATATGATTTTGTGGTAAGAGAAGGCTTTGAAATAAGTATAAATTTGTTAACACCTTGCTAACTCCTTGGTTACTATGTCACACACTCCTAAAGTTAAGTAGTTTCTTTATTTAGTATTATAGTTGGATTGCCCTAGTCAAGTCATTTAATTTAGTTCTGCTTTGGTTTCCACATTTTAAAAGGAAGGATAATAATACTACCTATCTGCCAACCTCAGATTCTGGACATGAAAGCACATCATAAATTTTAAGGGACCATTTGGGTTGGTGATGATGTGGCTGTTGCATTACTATGTGATAATTGCCAACTGAAGGCAAACTATTTATTCCTAAAGGGTGAATTTGCCACTATGGGATGGTGGTTTATTTCCTCTAAAAGTTCTAGGATTTTATTTTTTAATGTTTCAATATAAGTAAGTATTGGCAAATATAATTTGTAAATATTTAAGTTAATGCTCATTTCTAATTTTGATGCAAGAACAATTGTGAACGACAGCGTCCGACATTTGTGGTCTCATGAACTCGAAGAATGAGAACAGGAAAGATGAAGTGGCAAAGTTTATTAAGAAAGGGAAGGAGTGAAAGCTCTCGAAATGAGAGGGGAGATCAGAAAATGAAATGCCAGTAGAAAAAAGGAAAGCTCTCTGAGGAGAGGGGACACCTAAAAGTGGAATGCCCGCTGAAAGAAGGAAAGCTCTCTAAATGAGAGGGGGCCACCTGAAAGTGGAATGCCCGGGCTATGACTGCGAGCCATTGCTTTTACACCCTTTCTTTTACTCAAGGCCCAGCTTTTACTTTCCAGTTCACATGCCTAGATGATCCACTTAGTTGAGTTTTGAAACAAACCACCAAGGTTCTGGGATTTATTGTTAACCCTTATCTCCAGATGATATGCCTGGTTGATGGGATTCTGGTCGTCTCTGGCCTTGGTGTCCTTTATCTTGTCTTTCAGTACCGGGTCACCTTGCTCCAGGAGCCCGAGGTTCACATTCCTTAGATCTGGTCACCACGGCTACTGAGGCCTCCCTGACTACCTAAGTTTTGCTAAATATCTTGTATCGATGTCATACCATGACCACTGAAATACAACTTTCTTGCCCTGAAAAAAAAAAAAAATCTACATGTCATACACAACCACAAAGACAAATTGTTTTTTTTTAAGATTTATTTTATTGTTTTTGACAGAGACAGAGAGAAGGGGGAGAGGCCAGAGCAGTCTCCATAGTTGTATAGTGGGAACCAGGCTGGGGCCCTCCCTCATGGGAAGCACACCCCCTTGAGCCAGGTGCCAAACCAGGGGGAGAGAACTGGGCTGGGGAACTCCTGCATGGGAAGCACACCCCAGTTCATCATATGGGTCCACATGGGCCAGGCCAGGATTCGATCCTCGGTCCCCAGGGCTGCAAAGCCAGCACTTAACCAGCTGAGACGTCTGGCTTTCCTATATTGGTTTTTCTTAATTACTCCAAAGGACACTCATTCTTTGTGTAAAATTCCAGGATCCATAGTCAATTTCTAAGTATACAGAAGTTTATAAAAGAAAATGACCCTCTATTTCAAAGTAAAATTCGAGTTTAAAATAAGGTGACCAGATTTTAACATTGACCGGGGGTGAGGGGGTTCTTGATTAAAAATTTGGTCTATCTCCTGCCTTTCCCTAGCTTGTCGTGCATTCTTTCCAAAAATCGGGACTTTTAAAAAATATTTATTTATTTATTTTGACAGAGAGAGAGATACAGAGACAGAGACAGAGAGAGAACTGAACTGGGGGAGCTCCCAGTTCAGCATATGGGTCCGCACGGGCCGGGGCCGGGATTCAATCCTCGGTCCCCAGCGCTGCAAAGTGAGCGCTAACCCACTGAGCCGTCCCGGCTTCCCCGGGACTTTTTAAAAACGTGGCAGGACGCGTGACAAATGGTTAAAAATCAGGACTGTCCCGCCAAAAGCGGGACGTCTTCCCTCACCTGACTATAACAATCTTCATTCCAAAAAAAAAATCACTTAAGGTAAGATGACCAACCGTCCTCCTTTAGGGAGGACAATCCTCCTTTTGGATGTTCTGTCCTCCCTCAAAAAGTGTCCTCCTAGATGTCGTCCTTTTCGATATGTCATACTAGATGTCCTCCTTTTCTTTTTTTCTTTTTGGTTGTTAAATTTTTTTGGGTGACATTGATTGGTAACAATTAGATAGTTTCCGGATGTACAAGTCCACATCACATCACCTATGCTTCGCATTATGTTCTCACCACCCAGAATCAGCTGTCCTCTTTTTTATTGGAAAAAAGTTGGTCACCTTACTTAAGGTGATGCTGGGATGGCTCAGTGGGTTGAGCACTCACTTTGCAGCCCCTAGGTCTGAGGATCCAGTCCCAGTTCCAGTCCCCACCCTGGCCCCAGCCCCAACCTGTGTGGACCCCTATGCTGAACTGTGGTGTGTTTCCCATGGGGGAGGGGACCAATTTGGCTCCTGCCATGGTGAGCTTCCATGTAGGAGGCCTCCCAGTTTGCTCCCCGGCTCATGGGGGTGTGAACCCCCCTCAGCTCCCACTCTGCTCAGCCCCATGCCCACCTGTGGATTGAAACTATGTTGAAAAACTAATGATGTACAACTTTGAAGATTGCTCTGGGCCCTCCCCCTTCTCTCTCTGTCTCTATCTCTGTCAAAAACAATAAAAAGAAATTAAAATTAAAAAAAAAAGAAATCACTTAAGATATGTTGACTGCTTATCATTACTCCTTTTGATCCCATCTTAACCTGTTTTCATGCCCTTGGAATCTATGCCAAGGTGACCTCAGCTTTCAGAGAATAAGCAACATTCAAATGGCCTTCCATAAGGAAGGTCCTGAATAGTTCTTGATCCTCTTTCCCCACCCTCAGTAGCTCCTGTTTCTTTCCAAATATATGTTATTATTATGTGATATGTGTAATATAATTAGACATAATGATACAAAGCTATTATTATGAATAACTTAAGGTTTTGTGGATTTTAAATTATTTTTTGGCTAATGGTAGAAAGAAGTCCCTGAAAGACATCATTCTGTTAATGAAAGGGCACTTTAAAATGATCCTCCTGCACAATATTAGTAATAAGCTTACAATAGGACATAATTAAGCTCATACAATATGATTACATGGCTGGCATAGCTTCCCATGTTTCTAAATTTTCCACCAATATTAAGACCAATCTACCCCCTAGTTTAAATTTGGGAATCATCCATTTTATTCCCAGCAGGCAAACTGGAAGGGAAGAAAGACAATATGTTTATCAAGTTGAAGTATTCCAGTTAGCTGTTCCCCTTAATCAAATCACTGGGATAACTGCCAAATTCATTCCTTCGGGTGGCCTGCCACCTACTCCTAATAGAAGCAACATACCAGACCTGTTTATAAAGGTGAACCTCCTGCTGAGTGGGAACTGGGACATTCCAATGGTTTTCTACTCCCCACCCCCAGGCCCCTGGGACACTAGGGCCCCAGGTGAGATCACCCATACCTTAGATCAAAGATCTTCTGAGAGGTATCAGACTTTCAGAGAGGCATGTATATGTGTTTTGGGGGAAAAAAAAAAGGAGAAGCCGGGATGGCTCAGCAGGTTAAGCGCTCACTTTGCAACCTCAGGGAGGTGGGTCCTGGTCTTAGACTATGCAGACCCATATGCTGAGTGGTGTGTGCCTCCCAGAAGGGAGGCCCCCAGCCCAGTTTTCTTCCTGTGTAGCCCCGGCCCACCTGTATGGAATGAAACCATGTCAAAAAAACTGATAACATTCAACTATGGAGACTGTTCTGGGCCCATCCCCTTCTCTCTGTCTCTGTCTGTCTCTGTCAAAAACAATAAAATCTTTAAAAAAAAAGAAAAAGAAAAAGAAAGAAAGAAAGAGAAAAAAAACAAACCCCCAAACATATCAGTATTATGGTACAATTTTATATTTGGAAAAGCAAATAAAAATGCATATTTTGAAATTTGAAGTCATTTATTATTAATTTGGTTTTCTATGGGGGCACGGATTTTGCAACATTGAAATGCTGTCCAGACTTTATTCTCCTTTCGGCTCCTTCTGACAATTTGCCTGATTTTCATGCCAGAGCCAAGATCTGTCCTGAGAGTAGACTTCAATGAGACCACCAGCTTCCCAGGGTGCAAAAGAGAGCCATGCAGCCTTCATCATCAGCTCCCTGTCCTGCACAGATGCCCGTGTTTGCCCCTTGCTTCTCTTCTCAGCCAGCCTTCCTGAAGAAACTGTTAACCCAATGCCCGGGTGTCACATCAGACACTGGGAGTGAGCCTGGAGAGTGAGCTGATGGAGCTCTGGATGAGTTTGGATACAAGGAGGGTCACACCCAGACAGAGCAATTTCCTTCCTCCCCAGTCTCCTGAGAGGAGTGACGAGGGGGAGGGGAAACCTAGCCCAAGTTTATCAGTATGGGCTTATTTAAGCCTTTTGCTAAGTAACCGTAGAAAAACACAGTGAAACCAGACTTCATTACTACAACCAGAAAGAATCTCTCATGATTAATTGCGTCTTAGTCTCCAACTCCTGGAATACAGCCCTGCTCACATGAATGCACTGGTAGTTCTCAGAAAACTCATGAGCAAAGTTAAAATCACATATGCTGAAATTCAGGAACTGCAAGTTGTGATGTTAATCATTTCTTGTGGAGAAATAAAAATGGAGGTCAGTTTACCACACGGAGTAACCAATAGGAATTGATAAAAAGGTGGTGAATCAGTCCCAGCTTACCATACCTAAGATTTATTAAATGTGTAAGTTTCCTCTTGATCAATGGTGATTCCAGAGGAAGGAAATCTAAATGTATTTATGGCCTGTATATTCTATAATCAAAAATAGAGCACCTGTCATACATAGACCAGTTTTTCAAGGGCCCTGAGTATCCCCAGCCTTAGGAAGCACAGATTTTTTTTTTTTTTAAGATTTTTTTTTTTTATTGTTTTTTTGACAGAGAGAAGGGGGAGGGCCCAGAGCAGTCTCCAGAGTTGACATTAGTTTTCCATATAGTTTCACTCCACAGGTGAGCACAGGGCTGCACAGGGCAGGAGCTGGGCCAGGAGCCTCCTGCATAGGCCCCAGCAAGAACTGAGCTGGGAGCACACCCCAGTTAGCATATGGGTCCACCTAGACCAGAATTTGATCCTTGCTTTCTGGGGCTGCAAAGAGAGCCCTTAGCCCGCTAAGCCATCCCAGCTTCCCTGGAAGCACAGATTTGAACATGCCAGGCAGCGCTGGCTGCATCTCTTCTCTGCACTCACACAGACTCCTATGTCAGAAACCAAAGCCTCCAGATTCCAGCATCCCATCATTAACCAGCAGATGCTGAAATTACATAATGATTGCATTAGGAATGTCCAGGAGGCCAATGTGGCTGGAGGAGCAGAGTTAGTGAGGGACAACCAAAGCCGAGATGCAAGAGGTAAAGAGGTTGGGCTTGGAGGTGAGAAACAACACTGACCACCACCAGATCCCACACGTGCTAAGTCACAGTGGGAAGCTCCTCAAGGTGGTTCCTGCTAGGCCATCCTCTCCTCTACATCTGTGAGCAGCTAGAGGAATTACTCTGCACATCTAGATGGTCTGTCCTCTGGAGCCTCTGCCAATGTAGAGCAAGATCCTTAAATTATTTCTTGGTTCCCTCAGTGGCAGTTACAGATAGGTATTTATGAGGAACTGGGTTTGCCCTCACTTGTTACAGAGATACGCATTTGTGGGGATTTGTTTCCTGTGGACTTTTCAGTCAATTAAGTCAAGAACAGAGGAGGTGTACAGTAGGATTCACCATCAGAGACAGGCATTTGCAGCCACATCACTGAAACTATTGAGATAAGATTATGACCTTTGGAAGCAGGGAGAGGTGGTTGTGAATGCTAAAGGGGATCCGCTGGGCTTGCATCTGTTTCCAGGTGTCCTCAGTGCCTAGACCAGCACATCACTTTGCCTGCACTGAATAAATGCATGCCTCTTTATGAAATAGTAGTGCTTTGGTAGTTAAGCTTTGCTACATTTCCAACTATATTTATCTGTTTTATATTATATTTCATTGTACCTAGATGTCATAATTTTTTTAATGAAGAGAAGCCTTTTATTTTATTTTTTAAAAGATTTACTTTATTATTTGAGAGGAGAGTGGGAGAGAGAGAGAGAGAGAAGGGAGAGGGCCCAGAGCCGTCTCCATAGTTGTACATCATTAGTTGTGACATAGTTTCATTCCACAGAGGTCAATGTGGGGCCACATGGGGCAGGAACTAAACCAAGGGCCTCCTGCATGGAAGATGAGAATCTCCACCAAAGAGCCATCCTGTGGTTATTAGTTGTGCTGCAGTTCAGGGGTTGTGCACGGGTAGGGGCTGGAATTCAATCCCTGGACCTCACAGTTGCAAGGTAAGTGCTCAACCTTTTGAGCTATCCTGGCATCTCCAAGAAGCCTTTTAAGAAAAGTTCAGGGGAAGCCGGGATGGCTCAGCAGGTTAAGCACTCGCTTTGCAGCCCTGGGGACCGAGGATAAAATCCCGGCCCCATCCCCGGCCCGTGTGGATCCATGTGCTGAAATGGGATGTGCTTCCCGTCCGGGAGGCCCCAGTTTGATTCTTGCCCCCTGGTTTGGCCCCCGGCTCAAGGGGGTGTGCCCCCAACCCAGTTCCTGCCCTGTGCAGCCCCCACCCACCTACTTGGAATAAAACCATGTTGAAGACTGATGATGCACAACTATGGAGACTGCTCTGGGCCCTCCCCCTTCTCTCTGTCTCTCTGTCTCTTTCAAAAACAATAACATAAATCTTTAAAAAAAAAAAAAAGGAAAGTTCAAGATTGAGTCCAAGGTAGGAAGCATTCAGCAGTGAATGGTGATTAATGGACTGTGGATTATAACCCCACCTCACTCTTTATAATCACAGTGTTTCATGCAACTTCTCTGTATTAAAAGCAATTATTTAGAACACTAGTTCTGTACCAGGTGCTGTGATTACCACATATTAATTATTTACATTTATTAATTCATAAAAACTGTCTCACATATTTCATTGCCATACCATTTTATAGCTGAAAATATTTTTAAGCCATTTGCACTGTGTTGCTATGTGTAGCTCCCAAATACACATACGTTCATGTATTCTGCAAAGAGGGGCATGGAGAACTGGGAAAATATATTCAAATCTTAAGAAGCAATAAACAGACTGATATTATTAGACCTATCTGTGATATTTTATCTAGTTTATTCTCTGATGGATTTCTCTGATAGATGAGGGATACACTCCCCTTAGGAGCAAGATGTAGGAAAGCTGTAGAAAATCTTTGCTTACTCAGTGTTTACGGGCCTTGCACTTGGCCTATAAGCCTTGTAAAAATAGATGCAGACACATATCGCACTTTTTCCATATCTGGGTCTAGTTTCCACCAAGGGGGTCAGAATTGTGTGCTTAGGAAAAAATCACTGAAATACACTAAATGAACTGAGACACTCCCAGGTACCCTGTTGGCCCTGCTCCTGAAGCACTGCTCCTCCGTGACTCAGTTGTCTTCTTTATCGCAGGATAAGAAATCCGGAAAGATCTCCCAAAAACTAAATATGCAGACTATACAATAAGGGTCTTGGCCATTCCTTTCCTCCACCATAGCCAATAGAGAAAATGACTCTGAGACTCCACACAAGCTCCCCAGTGGGAACACCAATGAATCCAAGGCCACACTGTTCACTTTCCGTGTGGTTGGGTCCATTGCAGAACACTGAATGACAAGTATCTAAATCCAAACTCCCCATGGTTTTTACATCAAGTTCCTCTACTCACGCTCCCCACACTGTTCCCTTGCTCTCTTATTCCCTCATCATCTACTTAAATGCATAGCATTAGCATTAAGTGAGTCTTTTTTGACAAGTTTGTAGCATTATAGAAAATATCTGATTTACTTATTTGCAATTTTTATGAACCTTATTAATGCTTTTCCTTGGGATATATTATAATTTCTGACATGCCATTTCACTTGAAGAGGACAATTATATAAATATACAAATATATATTTTAAATTTATGTGTTTGTGCATGCATATGTTTAATATACATGTGTTATTTTATACATATACATATGCATTCATATGCATACATAAATTTTAAAAACATATAAGCTATATTAATTATTACATGTCCTTATACCTCAAACTTTTTGAATTCTCATATTTAAGAAGACTATAATTTCTGATAAAATCATTCTTTAATTCTGAATCAAAGCTGGATATTTCTGTTAAGACAGCATGGTAATGGGATTTGAAAAATTAAAAAATAATTTTATCTCTCTATAAATATTTTTGGATTAAAATCCCTCTTTGAAATAAAAGAAATCCATTCCTTTAACAAATATCAACTAATTTAATAAATATTTATTGGTGGTCAAACACCTATCACCTTCCTAACAATAGTTTGCTAGGAACAGAAATACAGTGACAAAATGAGTAACAACAAAGGTGATCCCTGCCCTTGAGGAGTTCAGAGTTAAATAAAGGTGCTAATCAAATATTCACACCAACAAATATAAGCGAAGAAAGACTATGAAGGAAAGATCCAGGGCTTACCAATAATTCAAACCATTTCAATGGTAAATAACATTTGTCAGTAAACTATATTGCGATGCATATAAATTGTTTGGGAAGTATCCAAGTGGCTCGTTAACAACTACAATTGGATGTGTGCTTGCTTCTAAACCTCAATCTGGGCAAACTAAGCTCCCTTTCTTCTCCCTGGCCTTTTCTGTTTTAGTTGATGTCAACTTTATCCTTTCAGTTGTGTAGGCCAAGCAAGTTGGGGTCATCTTGACTTCTCTTTCTCCTTCAATCTTTTTATCCAGTCCTTCAGCCAATCTGGGGCTCTACCTTTAAAATACATGCAGACTCTGACCACTTATCACTCCCTCCACTCATTTCCCCGAGGTCTGAATTACCAGAACAGTAGTGATATCAAATCTTGCCTGAATTTTGCAAAAGGTAAGTCAGTGAGTTACACCCTGACTCAAAGTATTCCAGTCCTCTCTACCCACCCATTAAATTCACAGCCCTATACCACGCTCCCTTTCCCTCTGACCTCACCTCTTGCTCCTCTGCCCCTCACTCTCTTTACCCACCATCCTGGACTCCTCTCTGGCCCTTGCACTAGCCAGGCACATTCTTTCCTCAGTCTCTGCTCCCACTGCTTTTCTTGCCTGGGATGCCTTTCTTCCACTCACTGCCTCACCTCCTTCAAGTCTTGGCTCAAATGATATGTTCCCCATGAGGCACCCTGCCCTGGCCCTCACTGCCCAGCATTCCTAATTCCCCTGATTCTGTTCTCCTTTACTTTATTGCCCCAGCTCTTAGCACCTGTTACATGTACATACTTTTATACAAAATTATAGTTTCTTTTGTCTATCTCTCCCCTGGAAATCTAACACTCACAAGAACAAGAAACTTTGTCTTTATTCACGGATGTATCCTAAGCACTTAGAACAGTGCATGGTATATAGTATGCACTCAATAAATATTTTTCAAAGAGAAAAATAGAAGTGTACATCTCCCACAAGGTAATGTAGTGGGAGAGTTCAGGCTTTGCGTAGGTAAACTTGAGTCCAACATTGGCTCTGCACTTTTTAGTTGGATAAGCTGGGGGAAGCTGGGATGGCTCAGTGGGTTAAGTGTTCACTTTGTAGCCCCGGAGACCAAGGATCGAATCTTGGCTCCAGCCCTTGCAGCCCCATTTGCTGAACTGGGGTGTGCCCCCAGTTCAGTTCTTGCCGGGGCCTATGTGGGTGGCTCCCGGCCTAGTTCCTGCCCTGCGCAGCCTGTGCCCACCTGTGGAGTGCAACTATATGGAAAACTGATGCTGTCACCTATGGAGACTGCTCTGGGCCCTCCCCCTCCTCTCTGTTTCTCTCTGTCTCTCTCTGTCTGTCTCTCTTTCAAAAAACAATAAAAATAAATCTTTAATTGGGTGAATTACTACATACTCTGAAGCTTCAGTTCTCCCAGCAGTAAAAATGTAAATGATAGTGTCATTGGAGGAATTACACATGAAGCACCCAGTGTGACAGGATTTATAGGAGTAGTTATTACTGATATCATCACAATATTTTATATAAAATAGTTAAGAAAACATGCAATGCTATATTTTTTCAAACAATGGTCTATAAGTCATAAATACAGCTTGAATACTTAAAAACATCTGCTCACTTTGGCATCTAGGTACTACTTACAATGTTAAGCAACAGCATATGTTTTTCTGAGTTTCTCTTTGAGAATTTTGTCAATTCAATTACTTACTGGAAGATATCAGCAGCTGAAAGACACAGTTGTCTGATACCAGAGCTTCTTAAGTCCTGAACACGTAAAGATGACAGATGGTCCCATAATAGTATTCATAGTTAGAAAACTAGGCTCATTTCTTTTTTTTTCTTCTTTTTTTTTATTGTTAAATTTACTGGGGTGACATTGGTTGGTAACAATTAGATAGTTTCCAGGTGTACAATTCTACATTACACCATCAATGTATTGCATTATGTGCTCACCACCCAGAATCAGCTCTCCTTCCAGCACCATATGCCTGATGCCCTCTCCCAAGTTCCCCCTGCCCCCCACACTCCCTCCCCTCTATCCCCTTACCCTTAGGTAACCACCAAGCTATTGACTGTGTCCATAGGTCTCTGTATCTTTGTTACTTTCAGTTTTATATTCCACCTATAAGTAAGATCATATGTTTCCTGATTCTTTCAGTCTGACTTATTTCACTTAATAAGAAGGTTTCAAGGTCCATCCATGTTGTCACAAATGACTGTATTTTATCTTTTCTTATTGCTGAGTAGTATTCCATTGTGTAAATGTACCACAACTTCTTTATCCAGTCATGTGTCAAAGGAAACTTTGATTGTTTCTATGACTTGGCCACTGTGCTGCATTGAACATCCAGGTACAGATATGCCAGGAACAAGCCTGAATGAATGAAGTCCCTGAGTTTGAGCGGTGGGAATTAAAGACCAACAAAGTTGTTGGCCAGCTGTCCTCAATAGGAGCAGCCCCAAATAGATTTATTCAATCACTTATATAGCCAAGGTTTACGTTATGAACAGGCAAAGGTCAGGCATTAGCATAGCAAAGCAAGGTGTGAACAGATTTTTACAGGAGATAACAGCCCCTTCCAGTAAAGGCTTTGACATGTAGATCATGAGCCATTAATCTGTTGGCATCTGCCACCTGGCCTTCATGCAAAGCTATATATACACACTTTTCTATATCTAATCACCCAATTACCCCCCTCCCCCCCCCCCAGGGAGACAAAAGTGGGGATGGAGGCTTTGCTATCAAGGCCCCAGGCCTGTTTCTCCCATTAGGCCCAGGAAACAGAGGCTTTGCCATCAAGGTCCCCAAAACCTTTCCATTCAGCCTCATGACCGGCTCCTAACACATATTTTTGCAGATTAAGGTTTTCAGAATTTTGGGGTAGATACCCAGTAGAGGGAAGGCTGGGTCATATGGCAATTCCATTCCTAATTTTTTGAGGAATCTCCATACAGCCTTCCATAGTGGTTGTACCAGTTTACGTTCCCACCAGCAGTGTATGAGGGTTCCTTGTCTCCACAGCCTCTCCATCACTTGTTATTCCTTGTCTTGTTGATTATAGCTAGGCTCATTTCTCATAGCAAATAGTGTAATATTGACAAATATTTGAGAGAAAGCACAAATAAAAATTTGTTCAATTTTGCTTTACAGGTTTCTTTTAGGAAGAAAGGACTTCAGACCAAGGATGATAGAAGAAATATTAATGAGAGGATATAAAAGCATATGTATATGAAATTGTGGGAGAGAAAGGGATTCTGCTCTTAACCAATTCATCTTCATAAGTTAAAATAGTGGGCACTGGCTACTGCTAAGCTGCAAGCAGACAGGCTCACAGAGGCATTGAAAAGGCCCCGGAGCAGCTCGCCCGGCCTCTGCTCTGAACCACCAGATCCCTGCAAACAGAGGATTCTGCTATTGTGTCTCAGGCCCGCCCTAGCTCCTACTCACACGCCCCCACCCCCGGAACCACACCTTCACTACCCTGCCTTCTAACAGCTAAAACTGCAACC
>PVKE010019388.1:0-28529 GCA_004027555.1 Craseonycteris thonglongyai | reverse complement strand
CCGAGAATGCTCACTTATCAAGTAAATAGATAGGTAAGAAAAGCAATTTAATTTAAAACAAAGAAAAGGTACTTACATTTTAAACAGAAGAAAAATTGAAACTCAACGTGGTCACCGAGGATAAATAATATTGATTGATAATAATACTGTTAATGCAAAAGAAAAGAAGCTACCATATGACACTACCAAATATTCAAGCTAACTGACTGTGTTCTTTGATGAGTCGAGTCGTAACTGTTGCGTTCACGCGTTGAGTCGGGTGACAAGTGTAACACATAAGTCAAAATGTATTGTCTGGGTGGGCGGAGATCACAGTGTCAGGCTGTCAGAATTCTAGGAATTTATGACCTTGGCAAATTCCCAGAATGCATTAAACTATTGCTAGAAAGTTTTGTCTTCTACAATCGCTTCCAAGTCCATGGTACACGGAATTCCACCCCAGACATTGCGAGCCATCGACGATCGACCAAAATTGGCCTCGCGATCGACCGGTCAACCGAGATCGACTTGTTGGCCACCCCTGATATATACTTTTAAAGTAACATCTTAAATAAGATTAGACAAAGTTTAGATACTACCATAACTTTGAAGTAGTACTTAGAGTCATTTACCCTAATTTTCTATGATATTTTAAAATATGTGCAATACCTGGAATTAGAAAATTTGGCATATCAAAGCTTTTTATTAATTAAAAGTCACATGTACTAATAATTCACTAATGTTGGTCATTTACATTTATCAAGGAAATAAATGTTAAATTTCTGATAAAGCTTAGTGAAAATAAGTATGTAAAATTTACCATTCAAGGACCCCTAAAATCCTGTATGTTCCCTTTGAGGACCCAGGGATAGCAGAATAGGATCCCTAGTTCTCTATCTAGGGCCATTTTGAGCCCTCCACAACAATCCATGGGACTGTAGGTAATGTCTTGAGACACTTTGTCATTTTAGTGGTGCTATACTACTGGTTTCTAGTGCATAGAAGCCAAAGATGCAGTTAAATATCTATGATGTGCAGGATAGCTCCAGAGAATAATTATCCAGCTGAAAACATCACTAGTGTCAATGTTAAGAATACCTGATTTACGGCAAGAAGATAGATGTTTTAGGCCAAATACCGGCACTCATAAACTAAGTGATCGTGGAAAATATTTCCCTCTGAATCTTGGTTTCTTAATATGTAAAATGGGGGTGTTAAGATCTACAACACGGGGCTTTTGTGAGGATAAAATAAAATGGTATAAAAGTGTGTAAGTAATGCATCATACAGGTTGTTTGAAAACTGTTCTTTTGAGTCTTAGATTACACAGAATTTTTAAAGGCAGTTTCTTGTGACTGATGGAAAAAGCCACAAGGTCTGAATTTTAGACATCTAACCTACACTTTAGAGAATTTCTACTTTTTATTTATTATATATTAAGCTTCTATGAAATATACTATTGAAAAGGAAAAAGAAACACTCTTTGCTGCTCAATATAATGCTAGACATAATTACATTTAAGTATGTCATAATAACCAAATATAAGGAAAGAATTCTGACCCCTTTATTTCTTAGCATTTAAATCCTTAAATGTATATGTTATTGCAGGGGTTATGTTAGCTAGCATTATTTTTAGTCAAAGTTTGAACACAACAACTTGAGAAGAATAATATACACTCAATTTGCTTCTATGTTTCATATTTTAGTGATTATTTTCTTTATACAAGCATTGTAAGCACATCAAATAAAAGTAGTGAGACATTCATTTTCCTACCACTGACACAGAACTTTCTCTTTCTCAGTTTCATTCATATGGTAATCAGTTTGCTTTCCTTTGAACTAGATAATTGTAAGAATCACAGAATACCCAAAGCCTGCCTATGTATATTTATGTTCACTAACACTGTTACACAAGGGATCAGCAGAAATACTACCGGTTCTGTTGGTTTAAATTAAATTACTTAATCAATCTCCTGAGAAGTGTTACCCAGGAGGTAACTGCCGAATGTACATGAATCCTTTATGTACTTAATTCTGTAACAGTTTCTGAGAGGCCTGAAAATATGAATTTTACACAACAAAAAATGAGTTGCTGAGATCAGACAAGATATCTAGTAGGTTTTTGATCTTGGAAACCTAATAACACAGTCTTGGCAGAGCAGAGCACAGATACAGTAAACTTTTATTGACTTAAAACTCTCCATCCACCTTTCTGAAGAGTACTAACATCTACTAATTGCTTCTGTATACCAAGACTTTATTATAATTTAGTTTCCAATATAACCTTGTGAAGTCAGAAATGTCATTATCATCCACTTTATCAACTGAGGAGGCCACTGCTCAGAGGGGTTAAATAATTTGCCCAAATCATTTAGCTTGTAAGTAGTTGAAGGAGGATAGGAACCCAGGTTGCTTTTTGTTCAAGAGTATGTGGATTTAGCCATGACTAGAGACTGCCTCTCCTAATCTAACCTGTTACATTTTTCCTGCTCCAGTAATGTGGAGGTTATTGAAGCACTGCATTTTCAGTTGGACTAAGGGTGGGATTAGTTACAAAGGGCCGAAAAACTCTGTGCTTGCTCCTCTGTCACTCTCCTACCAGGGGTAACTTGGTGTAGATACAGGAAGGAAGTAAATATAATTTGGACCCTGTGTGATTTTCCTCCTCCTATGCTTCATTGAATTTTATCCGAAGGTCCTCCTTCACTCTTTTGCCCAGGTAGCTGGATGTGAACCACTCATTGCCTTAAAAATGAAGTTCTCAAAATAGATCCAGGAAACAAAGTTGACAAAATTTAAATTCTTGGACATTTCAAAAGCTTTATGTCAAGTGTGACATGAAAAAAAATTGAAAACATACTTAATCCAATTATTGACCTCCTCACTCCACTAAAAAAGCAATCTCCTTTAGCCCAATGGAGCTGGTCATTTGGATAGCAGCTGAGTCCAAAAGGAAAGACTTCGCAAGCTCCACAAGGAAAGTATAGTTGGCCAGTAGCACTAGTGGTGAGACATCGTGGCCCTTGAGAGTCAGTTAAGACAAAGACTTCAGTTCTCCTTCTCTCTCTCTTTTTTTTTAGATTTATTTTTATTGTTTTGACAGAGGGGGGAGAGAGAGAGAGAGAGAGAGAGAGAGAGAGAGAGAGAGAGAGAGAGAGATACAGAGGCAGATAGAGGGAAAGGGCCCAGAACAGTCTCCATAGTTGTACATCATTGGTTTTTCCATTCCACAGGTGGGCACAGGACTGCACAGGGCAGGAACTGGGCTGGGGTCTTCACCCCGATGAGAACTGAACTGGGGGCACTCCCCAGTTCAGCATATGGGTCCTCACGGACCGGGGCCGGGGTTTGATCCTCTGTCCCAGGGGCTGCAAATTGAGCGCTTAACCCACTGTGCCATCCTGACTTCCCAAGTTCTCCTTCTCATGACCCATTTGTAAGAATTCCACACGGAGAGTGGCCAATGTTCTGTCTTGAATTTCCTGCAAGAGCAATGCTTGCCTATGTTCCTAAGACATTGCTCAGCCCTCCATTTGACATACTTGTGTGGGTAGCAACCTTCTCCACATGCTAAAATTAAGCACTGGGGTCATATGTGACACTTATGGGATGAGTGAGGCTATCTGGAGAAAAAGGTATCTAGGAAACATAGACAACATGCATGGGAACCAGCCTGTATATTTAACAGTTCATAGACATGCAATGAAAATCCCTTCTATGCACAGATAATTTTGCATTTCCTATAAGTATTCAATAAATGTTTGCTAATATTTGTAACTTCATAGAAAAAGGGTAATAATGAGCTCTTAGTCTATGAATTAGTGTTATATTGAATGAGGTAATTTAAGAACTAACTGTAAAAGCAACTAATATCTATTGAATTCTTAACTATTCGAATATGCCTTCCATTATGTTTAACATTTCACATGCATTATCACTTATAATCTGCATAAAATTCCTATAAAATTATGTTGTTTTTAATCTTCATATTACAGATGAAGAAACTGAGGCTTAGTGAGGTTAGGTAAATTTGGCAGAGGTCAGAAAACTGGTGAGAGAAAAAATGGGAGAGAGAGAAGGGAGGCAAACTCTTAAAATGACCCATCAGGCAACCACCTTCTCTGGTAACACATAGGCAATCAATGTGAGTATGTGTTACCAGAGATAATAACTGAGGCTGGGGGGGGGGTGCCTTAATCTGTATTTTTTAAATTTAATAATCTTTTCTTTTTTTCTAATGATTGATTTTGTTGTTTGAGAGAAGGTGTGAGAGGGTGGGGTGAGGGTGGGGGTTGGGAGAGAAGGGAGAAGGGCCCAGAGCAGTCTCTATAGTTATACATCATTAGTTGTGACATAGTTTCATTTCACACAGGTGGATATGGGGCCACGAGGGGCAGGAACTGAACCAGGGGCCTCGCACTTCAGAGGTGAGAAACTTTATGGCCAAACCACCCCGGTGGTTACCAGTTGCACCACAGTTCAGTGTATGGTGTTGCAGGGGCTGGGGTGAGGAATCAAACCCCAGACCTTGCAATTGCAAGCCAATGCTCAACTGCTGAGCTATCTCACCATTGCTAATAATCTTTTTAATTGTCTGACTCTCTCTGATCTCTAAGTTTTCATCAGGGCAGTGACTATAGCTTATTTTTAAATTTTATTCTATAGTCTGAGATAGCCCCCGACTAGCCTGGGCTCAGCCAACCAGCCAGTGGGGTTCAGATTCAGATAGTCTGGCACTAGACCTAGACTCTTAACCATGATTTTGCCTTGTCTCTCAGAAAATGATCCTCTTGTGCCCAAATTGTAGCACAAATCACAATGTGTTGTTATTTCAGGGCAGGGCTGCTTCCTTTGTGTGGGTATACATCAAATTTGCCTTATATTCCACATGCAAATTTGGTAGGAAATAAACTATCCAGACAGATGTTGCCTGACTCCAAGCTTAAGAACAAAGCTGAATACCCACAGCCTCTGTATCATCTTGCCAATTTGTTATTTAGTGTGTGCATCAAAACATGAATAAATTTAGCAGATTAGGATGCCCCAGATGACTAGGGGCTGCTCAGGAGGATTTTATTCTGAAAAGATTCTGTATAACATGGTAGATGGAATTGTTTAAGAATACTGCACATAAATAATAGGCACATATAAAACAAAAGGGAGGTTCTTAAGGCTTTTTAAAGCCAACACACTATAAGATTTTTTGGTTTCTTGGATGCATAGGTAGGTCATATAAATTATGGATATCAAGTTTGTGAATAATTATAGTAACTATTTAATAAGCTAGAATTCACTGCAGTGATGTTTCATATCATCTAGTTTGTAGATAATCGATTGTGGTACTCCCACTCTGCTTTTGGCCCTGCTTATTGCCTAAAAACTGTCCCATAAAATTAGACTGAGGCAATATCAGAAAGTTAGAATAAAATTTCTACCGAGATATTCAGTATAGCATTATTTATTATATAACAGCAAAACCTGGAAACAAGCTAATTGTCAAATAATAGATTAATTGCTAAATAAATTTGGCATCTGTAGATAAAGGAATATTATTATAGTAGAATAGTACTTACAATAAAAAATTAATATTATTAAATGCTTAAAACATGATAGACAATGAATATCTAAAATACTTGACATCTGGAATGCATAGTTTTAAATATATCTTCTTCCTTTATAGGACAAAATTGTTTCCAATAACCATGAAATGTAACAAACAGTAACAATGGCCAAAAAAACCATAACTAATAAAATTTGTTTAACCTTGAACTTTTTATATGGTTACATGCCAATATAAAAGTAGACTAGAGTTTAAAAATAAATATTACAGTACAAAAAAAAATAAAAAATAAAAAATAAGTAATTTATATTTTTAAAGTACATTTTTTTTTTGGATGTAAGAGGGGGAAAGGAGGTGGGAATATTTCCAAAAGACTGACTTCCCTATTTCAGAGAATGATTTTCATATAGAATGACAGAATCAAAGTAACTCAAGTTTTATTTCTACATTTTTAAACCACTGTGCTACCACTGTTTATTTCAGATCTACTGGCTAAGTGCAGGAATGAACAGAGCATAGTTGAATACATGAACTGCACCCAAAAGAAGCTCAAATGATTCTGAACCCTATAGAAATTTCTATTGAGAGAGAGGCATATGTATAGCTAATTCCATGTTGATTACAAAGTTTATTAAAGTGTAAGTAACTAAAATGTGCTTATTTGAAGCTTAAATACACACTCCTATATATTGTCTTAGGAAAACTCATCAGTTTCTTTACTAAATGTTTACAACTTGGATCAACAAAAAATATTTTTGGAGGAATATTTTATCCTGGATGTTTAGAATTGCTAGAACTTCATGATAATATAAGGCAGACTGAATTGGTTTTACTTATTAATCACTACTTCTAAGTTCTCTATAATACCACGATCCCCTTCCTGCTTACTTCTTGCACCTAGGGTAAACCACTCCTATTGTCCCACCCCCAAAATTCCACTGAGATGAGATATTTCTGGAGAAAACAGCTATTAAGATTGTATATATGGTATACTGGTAAGAAGCTTTTGTGATTCTCTTCTGCACCTGGGAGGCTGAAATGGCCCAGTGAGACTTGAGATTTCTGCCTATTGTGATACCTGAAACTAAATGTGATACCTGGGCAATAATTGAGTAAGCCAGGCTGTTGGATGATGGCCAGCAGATCAATAAAAGCTTATTTCTGGAAGAATTTAAGTGCTAAATGCACAGATGAGGTAGGTTAATTACATTCGAGTATTCATTAAGTTCACTGAGTATTCATTTTGTTCTTCATGAAGTCAGTCTTAGAGGCATTGTCACCTAAGTGATTATCTAGTATGAGTTTTGTTTTTGTTTTTGCAATAAACCTTCCATTATCCAAGCTTATCTCTGTGGATTCAGCTTGAAGAATGGTTTAGTTTAAAAATAAATGAACAAAATAGAGATATATAGTAAATATTAGTAGGAACTATATAAAAAAGTTTATCATGGTTAGGCTTTCTGGGTTGTGAGATAATGGATGCTTTTATTCTTTTAACATATTTCTATATTATCTACTATGAGCATGTGTTGCCTGTTTTTCAGGGAGAAAAAAAATCATGAGATAACTATATTTCTATTTTCAACTTGATTGGCTTTAAAAAGGGAGAAGAAACAACTTTTATATCTATAATTCCTTGCATAGAAGTAAGCTCTCTTTCCTCTGGAAAAACTAATAAGGGCAAAGCAAAGGACTATCATCTGCTGAGATTGAACAGTTTATTCTGGGTTAGTTACCTGAATTTTTATTTCTATGCTATGGTATGAAAAGACCATTTGAAAATTTTCCAGGGTAGTAAGAGACCTTGATAATGGTCAGGTAGTTACCTTGGACTGGAAAGGTGAGGTGGCTTAGTGCTTTTAACAATCTGTAGCTTATACTGAAAGGTTATTTTTGAAGATAAGAGTACTGAATGTTCCAAGTTCCCACAGTTGTCATGGAAACCTTTTAGCTAGCTGAATAGGTTAGCAGGATTTTATGTTTCCCACTTTGACAAATACAAGAAGACATGAGCTCAGCTTTGCATTGCTAATCAGAAAATTTCTGTTTTCAAGTCTTCTAGCACTTGATTAGTCACCTTTTATTAATATATTTTTTTCTTCTACACAACATAAAGCAACAGGGAAGTTCTCTTTCAAAAATCATTCCCTCTTTAGAAACGGAGCCAAAATCGTGACTGGGCTGAACTTGTGTTTGGGAGCAATATTTCCTGCAGTGCTGAAAGGCTCCTGCAGGTTAATTTGGGCTCCTGCCGAAACTCTTCTGATTTGTACTGACTTTCAGTGGTTTCCTGGAGGTAAACTCACTTGCTAATAGACAGGAATTATTCCTCATTTTGGAGCAACAGTCTGCCCACACCAGCTTATAAAGCACAGGTAAGCTTTAGAAAAAAGGCACCCTGAAGCTAAAACCGAAACAGCCGTGTCACGTGGGTGAATTCACACGCAGCAAATCTTTTTCCTCTTTCTTGTTTGTAACAGCACTCCATATTGCTTCGGAAGATAGAGGTGGTCTAGAATCCAAAGGCAACTTGGAAAACTAACAACTGCATTGCAGGCAAAAGTCTGACCAATTGAGTAAACTAGTTGAAAATGGGATTTGTTGCTTCTTAAAGGGTCACCAGAAAAGAAAGTCTTGTGTATGCATGGAGGGAGTTGACTAGGGCACCTCAAAGCGTCTGGCTTGTTAAGCAGTGTAAAGTAACAAGTATAAGGTAACAATTAAGAACATGGAATTTCTGTGTCCAAAATCATGGGCACAGACAATAGTTTAGTGGTTCCCTGAGGGCAAGGGGGGAAGAGGATAGAAGAGGAGGGAGGGGGAGTCAAATACTTGGTGATGGAAGGAGAACTGACTTTGGGTGGTGAACATACAATGCAACACTTAGACTATGTATTATAGAATTGTACACCTGCAACTTATGTAATTTTACTAACTAATGTCACCCCAATACATTTAAAAAAGGAACATGGAATTTCTAGCTATGTAATTTGGGGAGTTCATCTTGTCTCGATGTTTTTTTCAGTATAATGGAAATAACACTCATCCCATAGGATTATAGTGAGGATTAATGAGTTAATACTCATACACTACTTATCAGCCCTGACATGTAAGACATGTTAAGTTTGGCAAGATAACGAAATGGGGGCAGGCAAGAATGATGGAAAACAAAGAAAAATGAAAAGGTAAATAGGGGAAGCCAGGATGGCTCAGTGGGTTAAGTGTTTGCTTTGCAGTCCTGGTGTCCAAGGATCGAGTCCCTGCCCTGGCCCATGTAGACCCTTGTGCTGAACTGGAGTGTGGCCTCAGTTTGGTTCTCACCGGGGTGAGCTTCTCATATGTGGGAGGCCCCAGTTCAGTCCCCAGTTTGCAGGGGTGTGCCTCCCATACGGGAGGCTTCCAGCCTGTATCCTGCCCTGCATGGCCCCCTGCCCACCTGTGTGGAATGAAACTGTTGAAAACTGATGACATACAACTTTGGAGACAGCTCTGGGCCCTCCTCCTTCTCTCTGTCTCTCTCTGGTTCTGGCTTTCTGTCAAAAACAATAAAGTAAATCTTAACAACAAAAAAAAGGTAGAATGGAGAGAAAATTAATCAAGAGGAGGAAAGAACCATGAAAGAACAAGGTTTATCTGGTATTAGGGAGTATCATTACCAGTTGCCTCAACTGTTAGATGTTGCCAAAGTTCCCAGCCCAATCCTAGATCCCACTGGACCTCATACCAAATTTTGTTGGATTCACACAACATTTTCATAATCTGATTATTCTACAGTGAAATCCGGCTTTCTGTTGTTAAGTGTTTCAATGCTTGTTCTGCAAGGTTTCTTGCCCAAGGTACCCCAAGTTAAAGAAGTATATGATGAAAAGCACTGAACCAATGGGGTAGAGGGGTTTGGGATGAAAGGCTTTCAACCTTGCCATGGCAGAGTTATATTTCTTCTGGGATTTTCAATACTGCAGAAAAATGTATCTATACTTTCTTTTTCAAGCAAAAAGTAATAAATAAACTGATACAAATGGATAAAAAAGAAACCAACCTAAACTTTATTGGGTAAACCTTGAACAGTGCATAGACCAGACCAATATTAATGATTTTAGAGACCATCGAAACAAATTGCAGCACTGATCACAACTTTAATATTAAACCAAAAAGTGTATGCCAAATGAGAAGCTATGCCTGAACATAAAACAGTTTAGATTCACATATATGAAACACAGGTTTTCCCATACTCACAAAATAATTTTTTTATATGCACTATGAGTATGATAATTTTTAAGGACTTTTGTGTAATAAGTGGCAATCTTTATAATACAAGTGTATTCTCTAATAAATCATGTTATACCAAAATATGTTATGAAAACTTGCCCAGTAGAAAAATATACCTGCTTTGGCCAGTTAATAGTAACAATGATACTTTTTTTAATGTTATAGCATATATTTCTCTGCATTTATTCTTTCTTATTATTTTCATGTGGCTCTTCTTAATCATACTTCACATTCCAAAAGTCTTTTTATTCCCCACTGAGCACAGAAAGTCAGATATTTAATAAATATGGGACAAATGCATGAGTGAATTAATGAGTAAGTAGTGGGCATTATGATTTGGAGAATGTAGTGAATAATAAAATAATATTCTCATCTCTTAGAACTGTATTAATTATTACTTAAATCAATTTTCACTTTTATCAATGTAATAAATGCACATAGTAAATACATCTAACAGATGTTAAGCAAATAAAGCAACGCCTATTCAATTTTGTCTACCCTTTAATACAGCTCTCTAGAGAAAATAAATTTGAACCATTTAAACTTTTTCTTCTGGTACTAATTTTCATATTTCTCAACATTATATTTTTGTTCCTGCATTGAACCATCCAATTCTCTGACACCAACTTAGTGTCTCATAGTTCTGTTATATCTGGAGTTAGTACAGACCCCAAATCCCACAGGAATGTGCCTACTTCAGATGCCAGCTACAAGTCCTGAGGGTCCCCAAGACACCTGCAATTCTGCCTTGACTACAAATTTTGGAGTTCCCACAACCACCTTTCAGGTTGGACCATTTGCTAGCACGACTCACAGAACTTACTGAAAACACGCTTCTTAACATTACAGTTTTACTATAAAGGATACTATGGTGGAGGGGTGGGGCAGAGCTTCCCTGCCCTCTTCTAGCAGAATCTGGGCATGTCACCCTCCCAGCACATTGATGTGCTCACCACTTTGGAAGCTTCCTGAATCACACTATCTAGAGTTTTAATTAAGGTTCATTATGCAAATACAATCATTTAATATCAATGGATATATGACTGAACTACATCTCTGGAGGTCCTAAAATGAGGCAGAAATTTCCAATGTTCTAGTCATCTGATTGTTTTTTCTGCCTAATAGTCCCTATCATGAAACTATTTCAGGACCCTATCTCATTAACATAAAATCATGTACAGTTGAAAAAGCCTTTTTATGAATAACAAAAGGCACACCTATCACTCAATGTCTTTTGAAACTGTACCTTGAACTAAAAACAAACATTAAATATATAGAAGGTACCAACAAAATGTATGCACACGTTAAGACAGAAAAAGGCTGTATTAAAATTGTAGTACTCAATATATACTGATAACAAAAGATGAACACAAGTCATATTTGACTTCTACAAGAGGTGCTCAAGATTTTGCCAGTTGCTTGAGTTCTGATTAACAGAGTCTACTGTAACATGGTTGAATATTTAGCTGTCTTATTTTTTCCATATAATTTATTTATATATAAATAATATTTAATATATATTCATTTCAACTAGAGGTCAACGTTTGTAATGTTATGCATATATAAATATTGTTCATTGTGAGCCAAATAGTATACTATAATTATATTTCCTTTCTTGTACATTTGTCTTCTTTGATTTATTAATTGTCTAATTTCAAACATTTCTGCTGTTTTAATATATTTTCAAATGCAGTTACTATTTTTCATGTGGCTATTTATACTGTATAAAAATTCAAATAGAACCCACTCCATGTCCAAGTCCTAAAGCTTTTTGTTTCAGTCTGGGCTGGTTTACTTGCATGCTTGGCATACGTTACTCCTCTTCAGACTTCTCACACTTCATTTTGTTTTTCCTGTTAGGTTCTCCTTATGATCTTAGCTATATGGTATGTGTTTCTTTATTATTATTATCACTATTGCTACTATTGTTATTACTTTATCTTATTATTATTTTATTTTGCTGTAGCACGTTCTATAGCAACTTTCTAAGTAAGTGTTCAAATGGAGGTAAATTTTTCTAGAGCTTGAGTAACAGAAAATATAGTTATTCTACATTCACAGTTGATAGGTGATTTATTATATTATACATAGAATTCTAGAGTAAAGATATTATCCCTCAGAATTTTGAAAGTACTTATCCATTAGTACCCTACACCCTAGTTCTGCTGATGAAAATCAGATATATTTTGGTCCATATTCTTTGGATATTAGTTAAACTTCCTGGCAGCTTTCAGGAATCTTTTTTACACAGAAAGCTATAATTTCATTATAGTGGGCCTTGGAGTGGGCCTTTCTAATTTTCTGATCTGGGAATTTGAGGGACTCTTTCAACCTGGAAACTAACTTTTCTATCTGTGAAAATTTCCTGAACTAATTTGATAATTTTTTCCCTCCCATTTTTTCCCCTTTTCTACGACACTGTTGTTTTAATGATTGATCTCAAGTCAACACCGGAGTTACTTAGTTTTGTTTTCTCTGTCACTGTCCATCTGTTTGCTTTTTGTTCCACTTTCTCTGAGGCTTTCTTGGCTGTTCTTTTTATGCTTTCATTTATAATTTCTTCCCAAGAGCTATAAAAGTTTTATATTAGCTCTTTTTGTTTTTCTTAAAAAAAATAACATCTCATTTGTGTTTTATGGATACAATCTCTTCTCTTTCCATGGATGTACTTTTAAATACTTTACTTAAAAAAAATATTTTCTCTTCCTTGTGCTGTCACTTTTTCTTCGAAATTCTATTTTCTCCACTTTGTTTCTCACATAGAATGATTTCTTCAAATTGCTGCTGCCGCTACTGTTTGATATTGGTTCATTTGAAGAGTGAGGCATTTAAAAGTTACATAGCTGATGGCCTGAAATTGAGACTTACCTTTTGGAATCAGACATCATTCTACATGTTTACTAACTGTTAGTTTTCTCTGAAATTTTTCGAAGACAAATCCTCAAGCAGTATATACTCTGTGATATCAGTGGTCTATGAGCAGAAGTGTGAGAATGGGGCTTGGAATTCCAGTATAAAAATATAGAAATTTTTGTTTAATCCTCTTCTTTTTCTTTAGTAACTCACCATGGCTGCATCACATAGGAGATTATGAATCCAAGTTTTCGGTCCATTTTATTGAGAGAATAAAATTCTCTTAGCCCTTGAAAGTTGGGAGGGCACATTTATCTGGTTACAAAAGTTGTAGGAAGAAATATGGGTCTAATTCTTTATAAGAGCTTTCCACTATCTCTGCTCTCTTTAACCCTAAACTCTACCTTGGCATATTCATAGACCTTTCTGCCATCGTTCTCAAGTTGATCTTGGGTTATGAGGGTTGTATCTTTTTTTGTGTGTGTGTGTGTGTGTGTGTGTGTGTGTGTGTGTGTGAGAGAGAGAGAGAGAGAGAGAGAGAGAGAGAGAGAGAGAGAGAGAGAGAGAGAGAGAAGGAAAGAGAGAGAGAAGGGCCCAGAGCTGTCTCCATAGTTGTACATCATTAGTTGTGACATAGGTTCATTCCACAGAAATGGATGTGGAGTTGCACAGTAGAAACTGAACTGGGGGCCTCCCGCAGGGGAGGTGGGAACCTTCACTGCCAAGCCATCCTGGAAGTTACCAGTTTAATCACAGTTCAGCATAAGGGTTGGCATGGGCCGAGTTCAGGTTTGATCCTGGGACCTTGTGTTTGCAAGGCAAGTGTTAACCTGTTGATCTTCTGGCATTCCATGAGGGTTGTACCTTTTGCTTCATCATGATCTACTTCTGTAGACTTGTAAGAGTTAGCTTTCTCTTCATTAATTTCCTACCTACAAAATATTTGTCCATATTTTTTCTTTGCTTTATGTTGCAGTCTCCTCTCTAGGTATTTGCTTCTTTCTTTGTTCTGTCACAGAGAGTTTATGCTGCTTTTATTTATTTTCTTTGATTTTGGTAGTGTTAAAAGAAATAGACTCATGTTCATTCCTCCATATTAAACCAAGATTTAAAAAAAAATCTACATTTTGAAATGATTTAGTGGTTTGATATTTTAGAAAAACTTCAAAGTGAAATGCTGAGTCAAACATGCATTGACTGGCTTCTGCCCTTACATCTCAATATAATGTTAATTACTTGCCCTTCATGGTGACCTCTTCTACTTGTCCTCATACTCACATTGACTACCTATGTGTTACCAGAGAAGGTGGGTGGCCACCTGATGGGTCATTTTAAGAGTTCAAGGAAATCCCCCTTGCCTCCATTAAATCTCTTGATACATGCTGCTCATCAGATTTAATCTTGCCTTAAAAATCTTGATTCTGATGAAGCTTTTAAGCTCTTTCTCATTATTTATAATTTGAAATAAATTCAATTTTTCATAAAGTTTGGCAGGAGTTGGGGTTGAGAATATTAGGAGTCAGCCACAAAGTTTAATGTGTATATCACCAGAAAGAAAAGCTAAACCTGTGGAAGTTTATAGAAGTAAAACCCAATGCTGCACTAGAACTTTCCAGATGTGAATTTGAACTCTGCTTCAGATCACTTGTTATATGACCTTGAGGATATTATTAAACCTTCCATAGCCTTATTATACTTTGGTGTTAATATTAGTTATTTCATAGGATATTGAATATATTGAATAAGACAATAAGAATAAAAAGTTATATTAGGATGTTGAGAGGATTGATGAGACAATAAATAATAATTATCGTCATCATCATCATCATCATCATCATTATCAGAACAGTGCTTTGCTCATAAAAGGTTACAATAAACATTAGTTATTTCTAACACACAAATGCACCTTATAAATATTACAGGAAAAAAATTGCTTATTGTTTTAGAAACCAGTTTTTGTTTGCTCCCTATTCACACATTTTTTCCCCCATCTCAGTTGCCATATTGTGATTATAAATATGGTGATTCATCCAGATCATTAATGTTAGGATTTTGGTTTAAATGTGCATCATTCTCTCCAGTCTAAAAAACCTCCTGCCCAATGTGAGGGTTAGACTTGTCTGTGGCAGAAAGTAAATCAACAGGCATGCTGGGATTGTTAGAAGTGGCTGCTGTCTCAAAGATGGATGTCTGTTGTTGCACGATCAATTTGCCTATAGTAACTGAATTGATTACATTGATGGCAGCTATGAGCATCCCATTCAAGGCTGCAACCCACTTCAGTCAGCTGCATGTGGGTATGACCTAGAATAGATTCACTTGATTAAAGCCAAGGGAGCAGGCAGAGAGTTGGGTAGGGACATGAGAACTAAGACATTTTATTATTAATTTCTGTGTAATGTGTTGGAACAGAAATTTACTAGAGTGATAATAACTCTGAGCTGAGAAGCAAGAGATCTATATTTTACAGTGCACAGGTATAGCTATCATTTCTTATTTAACAAGACACTTTCTGGGGAAAGAGACTGAATGTTTTTTAACCATATATATTGAATCTGATCATCATGGTGGTTTTATTAAAATATACATGCATTTTGTGCACATACATTAACTATACTGTATATTATAATTATTAGAAAATCATGTCTTGATTAGTAAATTGTCATTTTTTCAAATTCTGAATTTATAAACAGTTTTTTTTGTATTGTACATGTATTTTTATTACTTTATAATTTTCCTAGAAAAACTAAGGTGCTACATATAGTAACTTTTATTTGCTCCCAATTTCTCAAGTCTTTATTATTTTCTCAGTGGTGGTCATATCACCATGTTTGTTTTCAATATCTAACATTTCACTTTATAGCAAAATCTCCATGGCTTTTGATTTCTGGGTTAAGAAACTAATATATTTACATGTAAAATAGTAGGTACATAACTTAAATTTATCTATGGTTAGATAGGTTTTGTGACTTGTTACATTGTTACAAAAACTAACCCAAACACATGGAATTAGTATCTTGTACTCCTCTCTAAACTCAGATGAACAATTCCAGTCAGTTCTGGAAAGTTAAACATCCATCTGTTTTCTGATGAGATCATGTATATTAGCTTTAGATACATATAACTATGTATATCAGTATATATGACACTCTATAATCAGAAATATGATACTACACACCGTCAGAAATTAGTATTTTAACTGAAAAGGTTATGAATATAATAGAATGTTGTTTCTTAACCTCTAAGTGTACTTTCACTGTGGGAGACTGTCAGGGTCTGGAACTGGGGAGGTTGGGGGTGCAAGGCACTCACAACCGTTTGACCTGGATCTGACTGAGCACAGTGGAAAAATACAAAGGATTTTTCTTTCCTTCTCTCATGGTTCCTTGGAGGATGATAAACAGTCTGGGATCAACATGTTTTTCTGCCATTGCCCCATTCCCAGTAACAGAAGAGCTGTTACTATTCTTAAACCTCAAGAGAACTGAGAAAAACTGACTCCTGGAATCAGGAAGAAAAAAACTGTAGACAGGGCCACTTTCAGATGATCTGTGGCATTTTGCTATGGAATATAGTGTGATAGAACATGTGAGGAGGGAAAATATTTGACTTCACTCAGTTTCCTACCTCTGGTCTTTAGCCAGGCTCTTCCACTAGCTAAACCCAATGGGAAGCTTGTCCATGTTGGTCAGAAAGCAGAAGGAAAAGAACAGAAAGTAGATTTGGAGGGGCAAATGAAAGTTTACTGAAACTGCAAATATTTTAATCTGTGAGCTATGGTTTCCTCATCAGTAAAATGAGGCTAACTATAGTTCCCACTTTATGTAGTATGACAAGAATTAAATAAAATACAGTAGATTCTTGGTTAACTGGCACTCTGAAGCAACCGGCAACATTTTTTTTGCTGGATACCTGAGATTTTGTTGGTTGCTTGAGAGTGCCAGTTCCTTGAGTTCCTGTTAACGGAGTCGCCTTACAGGTATCTACAATCCCCATGGGTGCCGGTTAACTGAGATTCTACTCTACTAAAAGCAGTGTGAATAGTACCATTCTTAGTGCAAATGAACTACTGAATGCACATTAACTATCATTATTATTATTTGGAAATTATTTACCAAATGGATAAAGATTGCCAAACTGGTCAATTGTTGATTGGAAAAATTCTTTCAAACCTGTTCTATTTCATTATGTATTTAAACATATGAAATAATTCAAAATAATTTCAGCATACAATTAGAACTATTATGCTTAACATAGGTTATTATAGATTGTGTCTATTGGACATCCTTGAAAAACATCTTCAAACTAGGTTTCTTCCATTCTTTGATATCATCTATCATCAAGTTCTGTCTATTTCATCTTCATCCCCAGTCTGACTTGACTCAAGCCCCCACTAGCTCTGCTCTGTGTATTACAGCAAATCTTTAACTGCTCAACTAGGTTTCAAACTTCCTGCTCCCAAATCCATTCCTACAGCACTAATTCTTTTAAATTGGGTCTCAGTCTAAACTTATACCTGTTCCAGTAAGTGTCCAAGTTGCTTCATGATCTGGATCCTTTCTTTCTCTTCTGGCCCATCTCTTGTATGTACTTTTTGCGTTACTTTCATCAATGACCAACCAGTCCCTGTAGTTCCCGAATACATCATCTTACACCAATAGTTCTCAAACTGTGGTCCCAGGTCAGTATCATCAAAGTCAACCATAAACTATTAAAATGGTAAATTCTTGGACTCTATTGCAGATTCTCTGGTGCAGAAATGGCAGGACTCAACCTCTTGATTCATGGGCCTTAGACACAACTAGAAGAGAAAAGGACCTGTCACATTTCTAAAGTAACCACCTTAAAGTTTCAATACTTTCCTTCTCTCTAAAATAGGATGTCCCCTATTGTCAGGGTAGTAGCCTATATTTTTTCTTAGTTAATATCTGCTTTTTAAAATAATTTCTTATTTTTAATTATAGTTGACATACAGTATTATATTAGTTTCAACTATGTAATACAGTGATTAGACATTTATATATATTACAAAGGTAATGCTCATCAATGCTATTACTCATCTGACTACCATTCATAGTTATTACAATGTTATTGACTATATTCCATTTAGGTACTTTATCTTCCCAAGACTAATTTCACAATTGGCAATTTGTCTTGCTTAATCCCTTTACCTTTTTCAACCCAGTTCCCAAGCACCCTCCTTTCTGTCAACCATCAATTTGTTCTCTTGTCTATGGGTTTGATTCTGTTTTGTTTGTTCATTATTAAGATTCCACCTATGAGTGAAATTACACGGTACTTGTCTTTCTCTGCCTCACTTATGTCACTTTAGTATTATGCCCTCTGGTTTTATTCATGTTGTCAGGAATATCAAAATATAATTTTTGACGTTATAGTTATAGTTGAGAAATATTCCATTTTACGTATGTACCGCATCTTCTTCATCAATTTGTGTATCAATGGACACTTAGGTGACTTTCATATTTTGGCTATTGTAAATTATGCTGCAAAAAGCATAGAAATGCATTAGTGTTTTGGGATTCTTTAGATAAATATTCAGATGTGGAATTGCTGGGTCTTTCGTTGTTACTTGTTATAGCCTTTATTTTTAAGTCTATTTTGTCTGATATAAGTATTGCTACTCCAGGTTTTTTTTTTTTTTGGTTTTTTTCATCTTCATAAAATATCTCTTCCTATTCCTTTACTTTCAGTCTCTATGAGTCTCTCAATCTGAAGTAAGTCCCTTATAGGCAGCATATGTATGGGTCTTGTTTTCTTATATATTCAGCCACCTTATGTCTTTTAATTGGATCATGCAATCCATCTACATTTAAAGTAATTCTTGATAAATAAGTAGTCATTGTCATTCTATTATTCATATTTGTGATGCCTCCTCCTCCTTCTTCTGCTTTTCCTCCAACTCCTCCTCTTCGTCCCTCTAACATTTCTTGTAATATTGGTTTAATGTTGATAAACTCCCCCAGCTGTTTCATGTTTGGGGAGCGCTCTATCCCTCTTTCATTTCTAAGTGATAACTTTGCTGAGTAATTTTGGTTGTAGGTCCCTGCACTTCATGACGTTGAATGCCTGGGGTTGTGCCACCATATGCTGCCCCCCTGCTCCACAGATGCTCAACATTCTGCAGACCTCTCTGCAAGCCAAGCCCATGGCTCCACAGGGGCCCAGCCCAGGTGCTCCGGGCCAGGGTCCATCCCCATACAGCCTTACTGAGCTGGCCCTCACTTTGGCGAGAATCTGACTGAGCAGAGCAACTACAGTAACATTCCTCATGAAGGAAAGCAAACTCCACTGTATGAGAGGTCCTCGCTGATCAACACATCTCGAGCGGCAGCTCCAACCCCATGCACATTGTGTACTTTCCTGGCTCTTCTACACTGTCATCTTTGGACAACGATGAAGGCAGTGGAGGAGCAGCAAACCATGTCAGTGGGAACAAAATTGGCTGGGAAAAGACAGGAAGCCGTTCAGAGCCTCAAATGCTGGAAGACCCAGGAGCCCAAACCAAGGCAGAAGGCTCATCCGTGGCCTGTTTAGGCAGCCAGCTCATTGAGGGCCACCATGCAGCCCACCTGAGCCTGCTGTCCCTGCCCAACTGCATTCATTTGGACATTGCCACCTCACCGCTGCCCCAATAGCACCTGAGATGCTGAGTGGCCAAGCACTAGCACAAGAAGGGGCTGATGTACCCACATATCTTGCTCATCCTGATGAAGGGCAAAATCAAATTTGCTGTTTGTATTGAGGATGAAGCCAGCAAAGACCCATCTCCCACTGCCCTGCTCTGTAGGTTGGTTTGCCAATATGTTTAGGAGTCCTGCTTAGCTTGGTGGGAAGCAGATAAAAAATGAGGAGACTTGCTTTTAGAAAGAACAGACTTCCACCAGAATGCTCCCCCATGATCATTAAGGAGTGGGCAGCTGACAAAGGGGAGTGTCTGCAGAGCTGGAACTGGTGGAAGCTCTGGCCTGCAGGGAGTGGACCTGCCCCAGCCTGAAGATGCTGTGGCAGGGGAAGGCCATGGAGGACAGGAACCGCAGGATGAGGCCCTCCCTGGCCTGCATGAGGTTGGACACCCCTACTCTGCTCAACCCGGCCAGTGTTCCCACCCACCTCACAGTGCTGTGCTATGTCCTAGTATATGGTGCCATGACCTGGAGAATGGACACTGCATCCTCCGGAGCTGGAAGCGTTCTCGGCTCAGGCATTGTTCGCCAAACCCTGGGAGCGTCACCAGCTGCAGGAGCTCAAGATTGAGAACCTCGACCCTCGAGGAATCTAGCTGTCAGTTCTCTTCGTGGAGGGCGTGGACATGGCCCTGTTTGAGAACAATGTGTGTGGCCAGCCTATGCCCTGGGAACACGGCTGTCCTTGGATGTATTTTGATGGGGAACTCTTCCAGTCTAAATACCTCAAAGCAAGCCAGGTCAAGACCCCACTCATTGACCACTGTGATGGCCAGGCCGAGTGAGCCAGCTGCCAAGGTGGAGAAGATGCAGCAGAGCATTCTGGAAAGGCCGAGCTTTTGTGGGCAGAGCCTCCTGCTCCCCTTCCCACTGCCCTGGGCGCTGCCTTTCTACCTTGCCTCTGTACCCACCACACTTCTGGCCCATAGCCGGTAGTGCGGGGCTGGGGCCAGGACTTTGCAGGAGTCTGTGACTTCGAAGGCCCCTATGGGGACACTGTAGTGACAGGCACTTACTGTGCCTTTGGCTTGGCGACAGCAAGCAGCAGGACACTGTGGCTTCATCTCATGCTCTGACAGCAGCAGAACTAGCAAGGCGAAGGGAATCCAACCTATACCTTCTCAGGAAGGGAAGCTAGAAACAGCAGGTATCGTGGTTGGCCACTGGGCTGGGAGCAGTCAGGGCCCCAGGGGCTCCAGGCCCTTCCTCCTCCAGGTGGTGTCTGTCGAAGGAACAGCGCAAAGGTGTCAAATGGGAGTTATCTCCACCTCCATGATCAGAATATTTGGAAGAGGTGGAAGGTACTATGGCAGAGGCTACATAAACCAGGGTGCAGTTCAGGGCAAGCCTCCTTATGCTGCTTCAGCAGAAGTGGCCAAAGAACAGGAGTCGAGATCCGAGAGTCCAAGTCGTGTCTTTAGATGGGTTTCTGGCTGAAAACGAAGCAGTGGCTGAGAGCCAGCCTCCCAGGTGAACAAGAGTGCAGGCGACGCCAGGGCCACCAGCCACTCAGAAAGCATCTTGAACAATAACTCTAAGGTGTGCAATGCAAATCCTCACTTAAATGCACTAAGCACAGACGGTGCTTGCTGTGGAGCTCATACTCTGGGGGTGGCTGTCTTAAAGCAAGAAGAATAAACTTATTTTTCATAGAAGGGGAAGGGTGCTGGTAGGGTAAGGGCTTAGGAGTATCTGGAGAGAAAGAGCCTACAGTTATGTACATTTTTACTTTCCATAACAGAAAAATGAGGATGTTGGAAATTTGGATCCCTCTTTGATATCGGAGATTCAAACAACACATTTTAGTTTTAACCAGTTATAATCAAAATGCTACAATAAAACAAAAAGAGAGAAAGAGAATGAAGAGCGTTTGACTCCTGCACTTAAAATGAAGTACACACAAGTTTAAACAAGTTATGACAAAGGCCTATAGTTGTGTTTCTTGAATTATAAAGAAAACAAATTTTGGCAGTCTTTAAGTATCTGTAGCTTAAAATAGCATTTTTAGCATTTGGCACCATATGTATGCCATTATCTTTGATTTTGCATTACTGTTCACCAGAAAGCCTTCGATTTTACGACTATGAAAGAAAGAAGACACAACCACAGTTGCCAATTCCTTCTGGTCTGCAAAGACTTTTTCTGAGAAATCATCTGACAGTATTATGAAAGATCCCTTTTAGATAATCAACTACCTGTCTCTTACTGCTTTTAAGATTCTCTCTTTGTTGTCAGACTTTGGCACTTTAATTAGGTATGCTTCTTTGGGTTCATCTTGTCTGGGGCTCTCTGTGCTTCTCAGACCCATGCATCCCTTACCAGATGAAGAAAAATTTCCATCATGATTTCTTCAAATAGGTTTTTAATTCCTTGCTCTCTCTCTTCTCCTTTTGATACCCTTATGATGTGAATGTTACTAACCTTAATGTTATCCTAATTTTTAAAAATTCTTTTTTCTTTATGCTGTTCTGAGTGCTCTGTGCTATCCTGTTTCAAATTGTTGATTCAATCATCTGCTTTATTTAATTTACTGTTGATACTCCCTAATGTAGTCTTCTCTTCTGACTGACTCTTTTTTGTTTTCTATTACTTTTTTTTATATTTCCTTTCTCTTTGCATCAGTTCTCACTGAGTCCATCTACTCTTCCTTTAAGTTCCCTGACCAAGCTTATAACTAGTGTTTTGAACTCTGCAACTAATAGATTGCTTTTCTTTATTTTGGCTAGTTATTTTCCCAAAGTTTTGTTTTATTTCATTTGGGTCATGTTTCTTTGTCTCCTCATGTTGGCTAACTTCCTGTGTCTGTTTCTATTTATTAGGAAGTTCTGCTATGTCTCCCCATTTTGGCAGAGTGGCCTCGGGTAGCAGGTGTCCTGTGGGGCCTGGTGGTAGTCTCCCAGGTCACCCAAGTTCGATGTGCCAGGCATGCCTCCTGTATGGGCTTTGAGTGCTCTCCACTTGCAGTTGAGTCCTGATTGTTGTTGGCACTACAATGGGAGGCAGTGACCCCCAGACTGAATAGCTGTGATTATAGCAGAGGAGTTGTTGTGCAGGAAGTGACCCCTCAGATCAGGATTTGCTACAGTGGAGTTCCAGTGCCTGCTGATTCTACTCTTTTGATGTGTCATTGTGGATGGAGTTGGGTGGTGTTTTGGTGTGGTCTGAAGCTGGCCACAGGGTGTATTGGTTCTGGGGCCTCTTGGGAAGGGCTCAGGTGCAGGCCAAGATCAGTTGTGGCTGTACCCAGCCTGGAGCCACCTGGTATGAGTTACAAAGTAATGTGAAGATGGTTACTGCTTGTTCTGGGCTACAAGATGCATAGGAGAGGCTAAGCTGTGAACTGAAGTCAGCTGCTGCTAGTGCCAGGCTTGGGGCTGCTTAGTAAGATGTACGGGGCATGCTGAGTCCAGACGCTGCTTGTTTGGGGTTTGTGAACCATTGAAAGATTTTAGGAAAGTGTTCAGCATGAGCTAAGATAGGCCATTTGTGTGAAAAAAAGCCACTGGAAGTGGCTTGAGGGGCCTGCAAGTTAGGTGGCGCAGAATCTCAGGGAGTCTCCAGGGTGGGACAAATGGTGCTAGCCAGGTTCATGAAGACTAAGATTTGGTGTTGCCTGTGCCTGGATGGCTCAAGAAAGAAAAATGTCACCTGACTACCAGCTCTGTAGGGGGGCGGGCTCAACAAAGAAACAGTGGCTTCTGTTTAGGTGGAGGCTGCCCTTCCTGCCATCACCCTGAAGCCAAATAATTCAATTCCTCCCCATATGTTCCTGGTACCTTTCATGCTGCTTTCACAGCATGAATCTCAGAGTGATTAAGTCCATCAGTGAGTAAATCCATGTGCAAGGCCTTTAAGAGAAATGTCTGATACTCCAGTTGCCCTTTGTCTCACTCACCCAACAATCCCTGTTGTTTTCCACAGCCAGAAGATGTGGAGACTTCTCTTCCCAGTACTGGAACGCTGGGCTATGGAGCCAGTTGTGGGGCTGGGACCATTCACATTTTGGGGGAAACCTATTCAGTCATGATATCCCTCCCAAATTTTTAATCACCATACATAAGTGTGGCACTATTCGCATCTCCACCCCTATTACCAGTCATAATGTGACTTTTTCTATATATACTTAGTTATACAACCTCTGTTCAGCTAGTCTTCCAGTGGTTCTCTAGTGTGACTGTTTAGTATGTTAGTTGTAAATTTGGTGGAATCTCATGAGGAGGTGAGCACAGTGTTTACCTATTCTAACATCTTGACAAGAATGTCTATATTTTTTATTCGTAAGCATTGTCAGCTCATTTGTTACTCTAACCTCTACAAAGTCAAAGATGCTATTCATTTTATAGATCCCATTACTGAAAAGTACCAGCATATTCAATAAAGTACACACTTATCAGTGCATCAGCTATTTTACTACAAATTTTAAAATCTTGACTATTATGGCCTTGTCCTTATGTACTGAAAAATTGTGTCCTAAAAGAACTGAACTTCTAAAATTTCTTTATTAGGTTTCTTGCATGTACTTCACATAGACTATAGACTACCTTAATGATTTATGTCTTATTCAATCATCTTAATTTCAACTTTGCAAAAGTAATGGGGCAAATCAAATGAAATTGTTACTATAATAAAAAAGGGTGGATAGTGTTTAAGATAACGTATTTTTCACTCCATAAAATGCACCTGACCTGCCTGGACCTGCTCTCCTTCCATGAAGTCCCTGCTTTCTGATCTGGCTGCAGGCTTCCCCACGACATCATTAAGGTCCCCAACGTGCACTCTTCTTTGCAGTATTCACTCCATAAGATGCACACACTTTTCCCTCCACTTTTTTTTTTGGGGGGGGGAGTGCGTCTTATGGAGCGAAAAATACGGTATTAAGGCACTTGAATACACTTCATTTTTGGAAGAGAACAACTTATAAATAAGACTAAGGAAATGAAATTAGAGGATGAGAGATGTTGCATTATGAAGAAGACAATAGTAATGGTGAGAATGTAAAGCATAATTACCATAATTATTCTAGAGAGGCATTTTTAATAATTTTTTTAAAGCCATATTTTTAAAGTTACCACCCTGGTTTGGCATTCCAAAGTTTCTTCAATTGACAGTCAAGTTCTTCATACCCCAAATTTCATTTCTTTCTGCTTTATTTAACGCTCAGATACAAGGTCTGACAGTTAAGTTTTGTGAACTTGCCACTGTGTGCTTACATTGGCAACACTGTACAAACTCAGTAAGGTGTTTTTTTTTTAAGATTTATTTTATTGTTTGAGAGAAGGCGAGAGAGATGAGAGAGAGAGAGAGAGAGAGAGAGAGAGAGAGAGAGAGAGAGAGAGAGAGAGAGAGAGAGAATGGGAGGGCCCAGAGCAGTCTCCATAGTTGTACATCATTAGTTGTGACATAGTTTCATTCTACACAGGCTGCTCAGGGTGGGAACCAAATTGGAGGCCTCCTACTTGGAAAGCAAGAACCCTCACTGTGGGGCTTGGTGGTTATCAATTGCACCACAATTCAGCATATGGGTTTGTACAGGGTGGGATTCAATCCCCGGACCTTGAGGTTGCAAGGCAAGTGCTCAACCTGTTAAGCTATCCTGGCATTCCTTCAGTAATGTTTCATAACCTTGGTATATGAGTGTCTCACAGCTGTGTTCATGTGGACATGTGGAGATGTCTTGCTGAGTGGTGTTCATTATTGTTATTGCATGTTTTCTTTTTGTGCCATTGCTAGAATGTTAAAAGTTTAATGCGAGCAACTAACAAATATTAAATTTCTTGTTAAATTTGGCAAGAGTGGAAGTGAAATCAAAGACATGTTAGTCCAAATTTATGGAGATAATTCCATGAAGACAACAGTAATGTACAAATAGATTAAATGTTTGTTTGTTTTTTTTGATGGGAGAGACAGTGTCATTGGTGAAGAGAGGTCAGAGCAGCTAGTAATGAGCAGAACTGATGAAAACATTTCAAAAGTTCATCAAATTGCATGTCAAAATTGTAGGCTGACTGTAAGCATAGCAGATCAAGTAAACATTGATAGAGAAACAGGAAAATGTTAACTGAAAATCTTTGCATGAGAAAGGTGTGTACAAAAATGGTCCCAAGGGAGCTCACCAATGAACAAAAGTAAAGGAAAGTCAGAGTTTGCCAAGACATTTTGGAGAGGCACAGTGATGTTTTGGGCTGGGCTATCACTGATGGTGAAACATGGGTGTACCAATACAACCCTGAAACAAAGCATCAAATTGCACAATAGAATTCAGCCAATTCTCCATGACCAAAAATGTCCTGTCAGTCCAAATCAAGAGTCAAAATGATGTTGCTAACCTTTTTTGATATCAGAGGGATTGTTCATTATGAATTTGTACCAATTGGACACTCAACCAAGTTAACTATTTTGAAGTGCTGAAAAGGCTGCATGAACAAATTAGGCGAAAATGACCAGAACTTTCCTCCAACAATTTGTGGCTTTTGCTGCATGACAATGCACCAGGTCTCATGACGCTCTCTGTGAGGAAATTTTTAGCCAGTAAACAAATAACTGTGTTGAAACACTCTCCCTACTGATTTAATCTGGGCTCTCATGACTTTTTTCCTTACCCAAAGATAAAGGAGATATTGAAAAGTAAGACATTTTGATAACATTCTGGACATCGAGGGTAATATGACGATGGTTCTGATGGCCATTCCAGAAAAGGAGTTCCAAAATTGCTTGGAAGGGTGGACTAGGTGCTGGCATCTGTACATAGCTTCCCATGGAGAGTGCTTCAAAGGTGACCATAGTGATATTTAGCAATGAAGTATGTAGCACTTTTTCTAGGACGAGTTCACAAATTTAATTGTCAGACCTTGTATGTGAAAAGTGATTCTCTTAGATATAAAAAACTAAACTTCCCTTCTCTTTTAAATTTCTCATATCTGTAAGAATAAAAGTCACACCATGTTTGGTTTCTTTTTCTTAGTTACTTTGTAGCATATTTGTTCAAAAGCCCAGAATGTGGAGCCCCACTCTATTGCTTCAAATCATGGCTTCCCAGTTCCTGGAGATGTGCCCAGGGGCAAGTAATTTGGCCTCTTTGTGTATCATTTTTTTCATGTATAAAATGGAACGAGTGATTGATTTTACTTAAGATTATCATGAAGAAAGATGGCGGCATGAGAGGAGAATGCCGATAACTGCCTGGGAAGGGCCTTGTGAACAGAGGGGAGTCCATAGGGGAAACCCTGAGAAGCAACCTCAACTAAGAGAACCACACAACGCAGAACAACACCCAAAGGTTAGAGAAAAAAGGGGAGAGTGGGAGAGGGAAGGGGAAGCAGCAGTTTGGGGAAGCAACTCGGAGCGTGGCCCGGGGTTGACAAAAACAAAGGGGGATTGGGGGACTACGGTCAAAGTGGAGCTGGATCGAGGGTGGGCTAGAAGCCGAGACCTAGGGAGCGTGGAATCCCCACAAGACTGTGGACAATTTAACATCCAAACTCAAGGGACAGCATACAGTGCCCTAATCAGATCACAGAGCCTAAAGTGGAACAGGGACTGTGGAGCAGGGCGGCTGCACTTCCCGGCGGGCGGGGTGAGAGCAGGGCACCAGCCCACCACAGCTCAGCACCCCTGATTTACGGAGGAGATTGACCGTGAAGGAGCGCCTTCTGAAGACAGAGGGCTCTTGGAGTGAGGTTTGGGGCTTGAGTGGGCATAGCTGCATTGGACGTGCTTAGAGTGAATCTGGCGGTCTCAACATAGCCAGGAGCATAGAGCAGCTGCCGCCTGAGCTACAGCTTGTGCACACAGGGCTTTCAGTGCCCCCGCCCACTGGGCCGCTGTGGCACCTCTGCATGCACGCGCTAGGGGTTTCGGCGCCCCGCCCACCAGGCCACTGCCAGAGCACAACTAGGCTTTCAGTGCCCCGCCCACTGGGCCACTCTGCATTGCTGCGTGCACGCACCCGGGCTTTCGGCGCTCCGCCCACCGGGCCGCCCCAGCACCGCTGCCTGCTCATCAGCACACTACCGGGCTTTTGGCGCCCTGGTGACCAGGCTGCCGCAGCGCCGCTGCCTGGGTGCAATATGGGCTTTTGGCGCCCGGCCCACCGGGCCACTGCAGCAGTGCTGCCTAATTGCGAGCACGCAACTGGGCTTTTGGCATCCTTCCCACCGGGCCTCTGGCACGTTGCAGCCCGCGCGCGCAACTGGGCTGCCGACGGTGTCGCTGCGGTGCCATTGCCTGCGCTCGGGACTACGCGGCCAACCGGGGCCTCTGCCAAGCCCCAGCCCATCCAAGTGCTGGCCTGCAGGAGTGGCTTACAGATATGGTTGAAGGAGGGGCAGCCAGGCGGAGGAGAGAAAGACCTGAGCTCCTGTACCCCACCTGCACTGAACCACCAGCCCCCCTGCTGAAAGAGGAATCTGCTATTGTGTCTCAGGCCTGCCCTAGCTCCTACTCACATGCCCCCACCCATGGCCACACCTTTACTACCCTGCTATCTAACAGCTAAGACAGCAACCTGAAGTGCCCCAGGTCACAGAAGCTGTCTGCTTGCCCCAACCCTCTCCCAAAATCTCCTTCTCCCACAACTGAGCCCAAAAGAAAAAATAAAGAGAAGCCCATCTGATAGGCAACCCCCCAGAGGGAAAACAGACTCATGCCTAAAGCAAAAAAACCACATCAAACAAAATGCACATCTCAGAATCCAAAGCACCTCCAGAAGATCTGGGCAGTCTTTAGTAAAAGACCTTGCACACTTGGAATCAAATCTAAGTGAAACAGAATTCAGGGCTGCATTAATCAAGACACTCAGAGAGCTCACTCAATGCTGGCAAAGTACCCAGACACAGTTAAATGACCTCAACAAGAAATTTGCTGAGCAAAATGAATACTTTACCAACAAAATTGAGAAGCTAGAGCAGAACCAAAAGGAACTCCTTGAAATGAGAGGCATCATGGGAGAGCTGAAAAAAGAACTGATCAGCATAGGAAACAGGGCTGACCAGCTAGAGGAAAGGATGAGTGAAATTGAAGATACAAACATGGAAATGTCACAGAGGGAAGAAGAAAGTGAAAGGAAAATCAAGAGAAATGAAAGAGCCCTACAAGAACTTTCTGACTCCATCAGAAAGAACAATATTAGAATAATAGGGGTACCAGAAGGAAGCGAGATGAAATCT
>PVKE010019387.1:14811-28633 GCA_004027555.1 Craseonycteris thonglongyai | reverse complement strand
TTTTTTTTTTTTTTTTTTTTTTTTTTTTTTTTTTTTTTTTTTTTTTTTTTTTTTTTTTTTGGCATAGCAATAAGAAAAGGATTGCCTTGGCAATTCTAGAGTTTCATAGCTACATATTAAAAAAAAAGTCTAAGTTAACGTCCACTTCCCTTTGAATTATGATTAGTAGTACTAGTTCTGACAACTGAGATATAGCATATCATATACTTTAAAGCAATTTGGTGTTCTCTTGCTTTTCCTTCCTGTGTAACATAAAGCCTCATCCCTTCAGAATTTCTTTGGGGCTTATTGCTTTATTATTTGTATTGTTCTTGACTAGAACCGCTTTAAATTTTTGTAAGGGCTCAAAAGGAAAAATGCATTATGTTGATGGTAGCAGTAACATACATAACAAAGAGACACAAGAGTTTTCTGAAGGAGATCCCAATGGTCAAAGCTGGAGCAATTTAAATAGTAAAACAAATACAATAAAATTAGATTATAACCCAAAGTATAAAATAAATATCTATGAGTTTATACTGATATGAATAAATGATTGAATAAGTACATTTGGAAGAAGAAACAAATCTTTCATGTAGAAGAATATCAAATAATTTATGCATCAAGGAGGTGATGCATAAAAACCCATTCTTGAAGTTTAGGCTGCACATAGTGACTTCCTTTCAACACATACAGTATGAAAAGAGGAAGAGAAGTAACTTCGTGGAGAAACCTGACAAACACTATCTAACCAGGTGATCAAGGTTAACATTAACCATGATACATGTAATAGTATATACCCTTGATATTACATGATGAGAATGACATTTTACTTCTATGGTATTTCTTTCCCAAACCCATAATCCCAGTTTAAGCATGAGAAAAAGCTCAACCTAACTCAGATGGAGGGACATCTTATAAAATACCTGATTAGTAATTCTCAAAACTGTTAAGGTTATCAAAAGCAAGAAAAGCCTGAGAAACTTTCTTTTTTTATTGTTAAATTTTTTGGAGTGACATTGATTGATAATAATGACATTGTTTCCAGGTATACAATCCTATATTACATTTTCTATACATTGCATTATGGGCTCACTACCCAGAATAAGCTCTCTTTCCATCACTGTATATTTGAAGCCCCCTCTCTACTTCTTCCCCCAGCTCTCCCACCCACCTCCCCCCTTACCCTCAGGTAACCACTAAACTATTGACTGTGTCCATGAGGCTTTGTTTCTTTGTTACTTTCAGTTTTTAATTCCACCTATGAGTGAGGTCATATGATTCTTGATTCTTTCAGTCTGACTTATTTCACTTAATAAGATGTTTTCAAGGTCCATCCATGTTGTCACAAGTTGCAGTATTTCACCTTTTCTTATTGTTGGGTAGTATAAATGTATTATATCTTCTTTATCAAGTCATATATCAAAGAAAATGTTGGTTGTTCCTCAACTTGGCCACCATGAACAGTGCTATGATGAGCATTGGGGTACATATATATTTGTGGACTGGTAGAAATGTAAATTGGTACAACCACTATGGAAGGCAGTATGGAGATTCCTCAAAAGACTAGAAATGAAGGAACTTTCAAAGTCTAGAGAAGCCTAAAGAGACATGACAATTAAATGTTAAATGGTATCTTAGATAAAATTCTGTCACAGAAAACATTAATGTAAGATATTAATAATAGAAGGAAGTGGATGTGAGGGATAAGAGAACTCTATATTATTCTTATTCTTTTCATAAATCAAAAACTTCTCTATTTCATTATATAGTTTGTTTTCATTCTTGGTTTTCTAGCTATTACTAGCTAGCTTCCTCAGGAAGCTCTCCCAGATTAGAAACTAATTAAACCTCACAAAATTCCTGTAAGATAGATTCCATTATTATGGTATCTTTATAGATAACAAACTGGAAAAACTTAAGTAGTCTACCAAAATACCTACCCCAAAAAAGTGGCAGACCTGGAATTGGAACTCAGACATTTCAATTCTAGAACTTATAGTCTTAAACACGATTCCATAATGTTATAGCATACTCATACACAGAAGATATTAGACAATTCACATATACATTTTTAGAATTGATAAATTATTTTTAAGAGTTATTCATTGTAAGGTCAATGTGTAATAATTTTTTGTATTACTATAAATTCCCAGAAATAACTTGCTATTTACAGTAGCATCAAAATTATAAAATATAGCAATGTAATAGCAGATGTGTAAGACCTCCACATAGGAAACAATAGAACAGACATCAAAATTACAACTAAACTGTAGAAAAAACATCATTGTGAATTATCTAAAGTCTAGCTGAACAGAAGTCTTATAATTAAGGTTATACAGAAGAAACCACTTGAAGACTGGTAGGAGGGGTAGAGATGAGGAAAAGGTTGGTCCCACAGCCAGGTATGATCAATTAAAAATTGTGAAGGATATCTTGGCTACATAGGTCGTCCTGAGGAATGGGGGGTCCTAGACCCAAACCATGCTTCCTCGCCCAGAATTCCACTGCTGGGGAGAGATGTCCCTATATCTTCTGCCTGTGAAAACCAACAGAGATTGTGGCTGAGTCTGATGGAGGGTGGATGGAGTTCCTGGTGTTTCTCTTAAAGAGCCTGCACAAAAATATACTCACTTGCTCTGAGTTCTAGTGCTGAGGTAGTAGCTTGAAAGGCTTCAGGGACATATTTGAAGGAACTGAATTGTCAGGCTCTAGGGCAAAGGCTAGAGGAGTGGCTTTCTCCCAAATAGAAGTGCTGACAAAAGCCATTGTTCTTTTGTTGAGCTATCCTTCCTCCCAGCATGCAGAATTAGGTGCCATACCTGAATCTCTATTAACATGAGTAACAGTGTTAACTCTGCCCTAGTAATTCCCTGACACTCCACCCCACCCAACTCTCAAGACCACCAAGCTGATTTCAGCAGCTTTTCCATACACATGGCCTATCTTTGCTCATGAAGAAGATTTTACTAAAATCTCTCTGAGGTTTGAAAACCCAAAACAAGGAGTATCCGCTTTCAGTGTGCTGTAGACCTCTTGCTAAGCAGCCCAAAATCCAGCATAGTGGTAGCCAGGCATTGTTTGCAGCTTAATTTCTCCCAGGCAACTCAAAGCCCAGAGCAAATGAAGAACATCTGTAGATCACTCTGTAGTTCATGGTCACGTGGTCCTGGGTAGAAAACAGGCAGCAGATGACTTTAGCTTTCAATAGAGTTCATGCCAAAAGGCCCCAGAACCAACACACCTGGTGACCAGCTTCAGATCACACCAGAGCATCATGCAACCATCTTCACAGAACAACCATCTGCACAGCTCCTGAGCAACAGCAGTTCCTGAATTATTGTAGCCAGTTCTCATAACAAATCAGCCAGGAGGTCAATCCCTTCCAATGGCATGCCAACAGCAATCAGAACTTAACTACAATAGGAGGACATACACAACCCACTAATGGCATACATATGAATCACCTGGCTCAGATGAACACAGAGACTTCATCACTGGACCCCACAGGACACCTACTACACAAGGCCACTCTATTAAGTCCAGAAGACATAGTAGTAAAAACAGAAACAAACACTGAAAGGAAGCCAAAATGGAAAGACAAAGACTCGAGTCCAAAATAAAATAATATAACCAAGAACTAAGCAAAATGGAGACAAGCAATCAACCAGATTCAGAGTCTAAAACACTGGTTATGAGGATGCTCAGTAATCTCAGGGAAAACGTCAACAAAGATATAGGAAACATAAAAAGAATCAGTCAGAAATAAAGAATACAATAACTAAAATAAAGAATACATTAGAAGGACTCAACAGTATATTAGGTAAAACAGAGTATTGAATCAGCAATTTATAAGATAAGAATCAGAAAAAAAACAACCAAGACAGCAAAAAAAGAAATATAATACAAAAAAAAAAAATGAGGTTAGTTTAAGAAGCCTCTGAGTCAACATCAAATGTATCAACATTAACATCGTATCAGTACCAAAAGGAGAAAAGGGAAAACAATGAGTTGAAAATCTAGTTAAAGACATAATGACAGAAAATTCTTCTAACCTGGGCACACAGGAAGTGCAGAGAGTCCTAAACAAGGTGAACCCAAAGACTAGATTGACCAGATGTACTATTTTAAGTGGGACAGAAAACAATGGTACTTTCCTGTTTCAAATGGTATATGTGGTCAGCCAAAGCTCACTGGGCTAAATTCAAGGTGTCAGTAGGCTGACCACACATACCATGTGAAACAAGACAGTAGTATTTTTTGTCCTGTTTAAAATGATATGTCCTGTCAATCTAACAAAGAGTCCTACACCAAGACACATCTTAATTAAAATGCTGAAGAGTAGAGACAAAGAGAGAATCTTATAAGCAACAAGAGAAAAACAGTCAATTACCTATAAGGGAACACTCATGAGACTCTCAGCTGATTTCTCAAAACAAACTTTACAGGCCAGACAAAATATTCAAAGTGATGAAAAGCAGGATTATTCTGCCCAGAAAAGTTGTCATTTAGAATTGAAGGACAGGGAAAGCCGGGATGGCACAGTGGGTTAAGCGCTCACTTTGAAGCCCCGAGGATGGAGGATCGAATCCCAGCTTCGGCCCAGGCGGACCCACATGCTGAACTGGGGTGTGCTTCCTGAATGCGGTGAGGCCCCCAAGTTCAGTTCAAATAAATAAATAAATAAATAAATAAATAAATATAAATAATAGCATTGAAGGAAAGATAAAGAGCTGAGTAACTACATATCTCTCAATAGTTATTTTAGAACTATATGGAATAGATGTTCTAATCAAAATACATAATAAGGTAGCTGAATAAATAACAAAACCCTTATATATGATGGCTACAAGAAACGCATTTGAGATCAAAAGACACCCAGACTGAATGTAATAAGATAGAAAATAATATATTATGAAAATGGAGGGGAAGCTGGGATGGCTCAGAGGGTTAAGCGCTTGCTTTGCAGCCCCGGAGACCAAGGATCAAATCCTGGGCCCGGCCCAGGTGGACCCATATGCTGAACTGGGGTGTGCCCCCAGTTCAGTTCTTGCCAGGGCCTATGCGGAAGGGTCCCTGCCCTGTGCAGCCCTGTGCCCACCTGTGGAGTGAAACTATATGGAAAACTAACGCTGTCAACTACGGAGACTGCTCTGGGCTATTCCCCTTCTCTCTGTCTCTCTCTGTCAAAAAACAATAAAAATAAATCTTTAAAAAAAAAAAAAGGGGGAAGCCGGGATGGCTCAGTGGGTTAAGCGCTCACTTTGCAGCGCCGGGGACCTGGGATCGAGTCCCGGCCCTGGCCCGTGCGGATCCATGTGCTGAGCTGCGGAGCTCCCCCAGTTCAGTTCTCTCTCTGTCTCTGTATCTCTCTCACTCCCTCTCTCTCTGTCAAAATCAATAAAAAAAAAAAAAAGAAAATGGAAACCAAATAAACAAAACCTTGGCATAATAATACTTATACCAGAAAAAATAGACTTTAAAACACAGACTACATAAGAAGAGACAAAGAAGGATTCAATAATCTTCTGGGTAATTATTCAAAGAAACCAAATACTACTTCAAACGGACTTGTACGTACATATGTTCATTGCAATATTACTTACAAGATTTAGAGGCAATTTCTGTGTTCATTATTAAATGAATAAAGAGGTGGTACATGCATAAAATGAAATATCATTCAGCCATAAAAAAGAATGAAATCATGCCATCTGCAACAACACAAATGAACCTAGAGGGTATTGTGTTAAGTAGCATAAGTTAGGCAAAAACAAATGTCATACGATTTCCCTTATATTTGGAATCTAAAGAATAAAATAAACAAAGAAACAAAGTCAAAGATACAGAGAACATTTTGATGGGGCTATATGGGAGGGAGTTGGGGGGCCGGTGCAAAAGGAGAAGGGATCAAGAAGTAGAAATTGATAGTTACAAAACTGCCATGGGACAGTAAATTATAGCATAAAGAATATAGTCAATAGTAGTGTAGTAACTATATATGGTATAATGGCTACTAGATTTATTAGGGTGATTACTGTATAAATTATATAAATCTCTAATACTATGTTGTCCACCTGAAATTAATATAACATTGTATATCAACTGTAGTTGATATTTTTAATTATTAAAATTAGAAAGCAATAAAGCACTTAGAGAAATAAAATAAGACCTCGATAAATGTAGGAATATAATATGTCTACTCATGGGAAGACTTGATATTATAAAGATATAAATTTCCCTCAAACTTCTAAAGAATCAATACAATTAGATTAGAATGGGTATATTTGTGTATGACTGTATTATCTAAATATTTCAATTGAGTGCAATGGACTTAGAATATTCAAGATGGAACTAAAGATAGATTAATAAGAAAGTTTTGTAGACATCATCAAGATGGCAGCAAAAAAGAATATTCTTGTCACCTCTGCTAAAAAATACAATAAACTGAACAACTAAAAGTCAACAAAAGACTCCCTAAGCAATACACAGCCTCAGCTGAGAGACCCACTCATCACAAGAAAACACCTAAAGGTCAGAGAAGGGAAGGCCAGCTAAAAAGAAGGGAAGGAGCAAATGTGGAAATGGGACCACACAGTGTGACTTATACACTGAAAACTATACAAAACTATTCAAAGAAATTGCAGAAGACACAAAGAAATGGAAAGATATTCTTTGTTCGTGGATTGAAATAATCAACATAGTTAAATTGTCATATTGTCTAAAGCAATATACAGATTTAATGTATTTCCTTTAAAAATCCAACAGACATTCTTTCAAAAAATAGATTTAAAAAATTATCAGATTCTTATGTAATCACAAAACACATTGAAATACCAAAGCAAATATATATACACACACACACACACAAAGAATAAGGCTGGAGGCATCACACTCCCTGATTTCAATCTGTATTACAAAGCATCAACAATCAAAACATCAGGGGATGCCATCAAATGATGGCATGAGAGGAGCTCTTGGAACCTCCCCTGGAAAAAACAACAAATTAAACAACCAAAAGTCCAACCAGATAATCCCAAAGCAAAATATAGCCTCATTTGAGGGACTCACTCATTGCAAGAAAATACCTAAAGATGGAGAAAAGGAAGCAACTGAGAGAGAAAAAAAGGGAACAGTGCGGAGACAAGCCTCAAAGCATGACATGGAGACCTACCTGGTGATAGACCAAGTGACTGACCCAGACACTGTCAGAGAGAGACAGAGGTAGGAGTGTGGGAGTGGAGGTCGAGGTACGAAAGGACTCCGGGTGGGTTGGAGGCCTAGAACAAACAAAAGCTGAGGCACGGGCAGCAAGAATGTGGGGTGGATGACAAAAGCGGGTTCAGCTGTCTACAGAGAGACACCTCAGTGGTAACATGGCAGAAGCAGCCATAACTTGGTGAGGGTGGCCATAGTGTAGTGCAGCAGGCCAGAGTAAGGCATCAGTGGCAGTCAGAGGTCGACACATGTGACTGAAGTGAGGGTCTGGCTGCTAGGAGTCCATGGAATGTAAGGCCAGTGCCCACAGCAGGAACTTGCTGGCTGCTGAAGTACATAGTGGCCTTCGATAATGTGGGGTCTCAACCAGAGCACTGCATGGTCTTGGACACAGAACCTGGTTTCTTCCCCATACTCTCTCCCAAATCTCACTCCTCTAGCCCCACCCAGAGACCACTTTTAGTGAACTTCTGCAGGGAAGATGACGGTACCCTATGAGGCAAACAGACCTGTGCCTTTCCCAACAAACCCCACCTATACCCTTCCCTCTGATGCTGGCAGAAGACCTAGAAAAAATGAAGAACAGGTATAGTAGCTTCTTACTGCAATGGAATCTTGGAGACATAGAATACCATCCTGCTCCATATCTTCCCAAAAAGGAGACACATAGAGACCAGGGCAACTGAGTCAAAGAGAAGTGCACATTCTAGGAAGTTTCCCACTACAAGAAAACCAAACAAACAAGAGAAAATATTATGACACTGCAACAACACTAGTTAGGAAGTTAACAGAAGACTTCTTCACATATACCGGGGTAAAGAAATGCTCCAATAACAATGAATACCCTTGTTAACAAAGGTGCTCAGAAAGAAAATGAAAAATTTTCAAAATCGAAACTTGAAGATATGAAAACATATGAGCTAAATGATACAGAATTTAAGACTGCAATTCTGAAAACACTCAAAGAGATAAAAGAAAATAGATGGAGTATGCTGTAGGAGCTAAGTGATCTCAGAAAGGAAAATGAATCTACAAAAAAGAAGCAAATAGAAATTCTGGAGATAAACAACACAATTTAAAAATAAATGAAATAGCTAGCATAGGAAGCAGAGCTGACCACATGAAGGAAAGGATTAGTGAAATCAAAGACAGAAATTTGATGTCACAAAAGGAAGAAGAGAGAGACCTAAGAGCTAAAAAAAAAAAAAAGAAAGATATCTACAAGAACTATCTGACTCCATTAGAAAGAATAATATAAGAATAATAAATATTCCAGAGGGAGCAGAGAACAAAATGGGCACAGAGAAATTGCTTGAATAAATAGTAGAAGAGAACTTCCCAAATCTACGGAAAGGACTAGAACCTCAAATTCAAGAAGGAAACAAGACCCCTAGCTACTTGAGTCCTAGGCAGACCCTCTCCAAAGCACATTTCACTGAAGAAGTAAAAGGTCAAAGACAAAGAAAGAATACTCAAAGCAGCCAGAAAAAAGGAGCATAATAACCTAAAAAGGAAAGCCCATCAGACTATCATCAGATTTCTCAACAAAAAAAACTGGACAAACCAGAAGAGAGTAGAATCAAGTATTCAAAATATTAAAGGAGAAAAATTACCAGGCAAGAATCATCTACCAGCAAAGTTATCCTTTAGTTATGAAAGAGGAATAAAGACCTTTTCCAACATACAAACTGAAGGAATTCTTCAGCACATCAGCGTTTCAAGACATAAGTGAAGGAGGTGATTGGACATAAAAGAAAAAATAAATAGGTATAAACTGGAACAATAAAAACACAAAAGAAGAGGAAGTAACAGTTTAAATTTCCAAATTGAACAGAGATAAGACACATCCTTAAGAAAAGGAACCACTACATATACAAACTTTCTTTTACATGAAATTCATGGTAACCACTCGAAAAGGACTTAAAACTGGGACACATAACAAAAAAAAAAAAAAAAAAAAAAAAAAAAAAAAAAAAAAAAAAAAAAAAAAAAAAAAAAAAAAAAAAAAAAAAAAAAAAAAAAAAAAAAAAAAAAAAAAAAAAAAAAAAAAAAAAAAAAAAAAAAAAAAAAAAAAAAAAAAAAAAAAAAAAAAAAAAAAAAAAAAAAAAAAGAAAGAAAACATTCATAAAAAAAAAAAAAAAAGAGCTAACAGAAAACAAAAGATAAAATGGCCATAGGAAATCTTCATGTATCAATAATCACCCTAAATGTAAATAGACTGAACTTACCAATGAAAAGACAGACAGTAGCAAACTGGATTAAAGAACAAGAACCAACCATATGCTGACTATAAGAGATACAGCTCAGCCACAAGGACAAACAGAGACTCAAGATGAAAAGGTGGAAAAAAATACTCCAAGCAAATGGCACATGGAGAAAAGCAGGTATAGCCATATTTATATCTGAAAAAGCAGCCTTCAGGATCAAAAAGATAATGAGACAAAAATAGAAATTTCATAGTCATAAAGGGGACCATAAAACACATATGCCCCCAAACAATAAGCACCAAAATTTACAAAGCAACTACTAACAGAAACTGACAAAAACACAATTATAGTAGGGTATTTAAACACTCCCTTGACAGCCCTGGACAAATCATCCAAAGAGAAAATAAACAAGGAAATATCAACTTTAAATGATATATTACAGCAATTGGAATCATTGACATTAACAGGATACTTCATCTTACAACACATGACTATACATTATTTTCTGGTGCACATGAAATATTTTCAAGGATAGACCACATGCTGGGACATAAAGTTAGCCTCAGCAAATTTAAGAAGATTAAAATCATACCAACTGTATTCTCTGATAACAAAGATTTGAAATTGGAGATCAACTACAAAAAAAAAAAAGCAGGAAAAAGCACAGATACATGGAGATTCATCAATATGTTATTTAAAAAATGACTAGATCAAAGAAGAAATTAAAAAAGAGATTAAAAAATACTTAGAAATGAATGACAATGAAAACACAACATACCAAAATTACTGGGATGCATAGAAAATAGTAATAAGAGGGACATTTATATCATTACTGGCCTATCTCAAGAAATGAGAAAAATCACAAGTAAACAACCTAATATCACATCTTAAAGAACTAGAAAAAGAAAAAAAGAACAAAAGCACCCAAAGTCAGAAGAAGGAAGGGAATAATAATAATTGCAGCAGAACTAAATGAAATAGAGAATAGAAAAACAATAGAAAAAATTAATGCAACAAAGAGTTGGTTCTTTGAAAAAAATTAATAAAATGTACAAACCCCTGGCTTGGCTCACTAAGAAAAAAAGAAAAAAGACGCAAATAATCCAAATTAGAAATGAAAGAGGGGAAATTACAACTGATACTACAGAAATACAAAGTATCATGCATGTGAGAGGCCCCAGTTTAGTTCCCGCCCTGTGTGGAATGCAACTATGTAAAAATAATAATAGTGATGATGTACAACTATGAAGACTGCTTTGGTCCCTACTCCCTTCTCTCCCTTTTTCTTGTTCTCACCTCTCAAACAATATAAATAAATAAATAAACCTTTAAAAAATTGTTGTGGTACATTTGCACAATGGAATATTACTCAGCCCATAAGAAAACAAGTAATACTGCTATTTATGACAACATAGATGGACCTTGACATCATCATACTAAGTGAAATAAGTCAGAAAAAATCAATAACCATATGATTTCACTTATATATGGGATATAAAACTGAAAGCAACACAGAAACAAAAACTCATGCACACAGTTAAGAGTTTAGTGGTTACCAAAGGGGAGCAGGAGAGGGTGATGGTGAGGGGAGTCAAATATATGATATTTGAAGGAGAAGTGACTCTAGGTGGTGAGCACAGAGTACAATACATAGATGATGTAACGTGTGACTATACACCTTGAACCTATGTAATTTTTTTTAAGATTTTTTGTTGTTGTTTTCACAGAGAAACAAGAGAGAGAGAAGGGGGAGGGCCCAGAGCAGTCTCCATAGTTGACAGCATTAGTCTTCCATATAGTTTCACTCCACAGGTGGGTGCAGGGCTGGGCAGGGCAGGAAATGGGCTGGGAGCCTCCCGCATAGGCCCCGGCAAGAACTGAACTGGGGGCACACCCCAGTTCAGCATATGGGTCTGCCTGGGCCGGGACTGGGATTCGATCCTTGGTCCCCACGGCTGCAAAGTGAGTGCTCAACCCACTGAGCCATCCCAGCTTCCCCTGAACCTATGTAATTTTAACTAACCAAAGTCAGCTCAATTAATTTTTTTAATATATTTATTTATTTATTATTTTTGACAGAGAGAGAGAGAGAGAGAGAGAGAGAGAGAGATAAAGACAGAGAGAACTGAACTGGGGGAGCTCCCAGTGCAGCATATGGTTCCACACGGGCCGGGGCCAGGACTCGATCCTCGGTCCCCCGTGCTGCAAAGCGAGCGCTTAACCCACTGAGCCATCCCGGCTTCCCCAGCTCAATTAATTCAATGATAAAAAAAATTTGTTTTAATACTGATATAAAGATTCATTTTAAAGGAATGTTAATTAAGGCAGTGTGATATAATTGCCAGAACATACGAACAGACAACTGAAATTGATGTTAAAAGAGCCAAAAAGAGACTCATGAATATATCAACTTAATTTGCAATACAGATAGAAAAATATGGGAAACACAGACTTTTCATTATAGCCCTTTAATAATTTCATGAAATATGGGAAAAATCAAATTGTACCCCTACTCATGCCATATATAAATTCCGAAAGTTAGTGTAGTGTAGACAAAAATGCAAAAGACAAAACTAAATATTTTCAACATGTAATATGAGAGAATTTCTTCATGAAGTGGAGGTAGAAAAAAAGTTTTAAACAGGACACAAAAAAGCACTAAACAACGAAAATGTTTTAAAAATGAACTACATAAAAATTAAGAACTTATATTCTTCAAAACATAACAAAAAAGTGAAAGACAATCCAATGTACAGAAGAAAATATGTATATCTGAATGTATTATATAATAAAAAATTTCTAGAAATCAAAAAGAAAAAGCTAGCCAACTCAAAGGGCCAATAAACAAAAATGAAACAGATCCTTCATAAAGAAGACATCTTAGTTGCCACTTATATATGAAAATATTTTCATTTTTGAAAGAAATCAGGGAAGTTAAAATTAAAATCACCAGAAGATATTACTAGAAACTCACTAATGATTAAAATTAAAACTTACAACCAAGTGTTAGAAAGAATGTAGAGTAATAGGAAGTACCATACCTTGCTAGTAAGAATAAAAGCTCAGACAACCACTTCGAAATTTCAGGTTGAAATTATCTTCTAAAATTGAAATATGTATAGACTATAATAGAAAATCCACTTGTGGGTATATACCCAAGAAAAATATTTGGATATGTGCAGTAAAAGATGTCTATAATTATGAATATTATTTATAAACATCTCAAACTGAAAAAAGCCCCAAAATATATCAACACTAAAATGTAGAACAAATTGTGGCATACTCAAACAATACAATACTACATATCAGTGAAACTGAGCCAAACATATCTTCATGTTCAACAGGGGTGAATCTCATAAACAGAATATTGAGCAAAAGAACCCAGAAAAAATAAAATGTTTATGGTATGGTTTGATTTATATGAAGTTCTACAACAGGAAAAAATCACAATATGATGATGAGAGATTTAGGCTTCAATGAAAAAAAAAATACATAGAAAAGAGAGCACATATAATGGAAATCAAAAGTGCTGACTTTGGTGACATGGATAGTGATCCAGAGTTTAGTAATTGGTAGTAGACATAATATCCTCGTTGCTCATTTTGTGTTTTTTTATTATTATTGTTAAATTTAATGGGGTGACATTGATTGTTAAGAATTAGACAGTTTCCAGATATACAAGTCCACATCACATCACCCATACATCGCATTATGCGCCCACCACCCAGAATCAGCTCCCCTTCCGTCACCATATATCCGGTGTCCACTCCCACCCCAACACCCCAACTATCCCTCCACCCTCCTCCCCCCTTTCCAGGTAACCACCAAACTACTGAGTGTGTCCATAATGCTGGTTGGTGCCCACTCCCACCTCGCCTCCCAGTTCCCATCCCCTCTCCTCCCCTTCCCTCAGGTAATCACCAAGCTATTGAGCGTGTCCATAGGTCTTTGTCTTACTTTCAGTTTTATATCCCACCTATGTGAGGTCATATGTTTCCTAATTCTTTCAGTCAGACTTATTTCACTTAATAAGATGGTCTCTAGGTCCATCCATGTCGTCACAAATTACAGTATTTCATCATTTCTTATCGCTGAGTAGTATTCCATTGTGTAAATGTACCACAACTTCCTCCTCCAGTCATCTATCGAAGGGCATTTTGGTTGTTTCCATGTTCTGGCCACTGTGAACAGCACTGTGATGAAAATGCGAGTACAAACATCATTAAAGATTAAGGTTTTCAGGTTTTTTGGGTAGATGCCCAGTAGAGGGATGGCTGGGTCATATGGTAATTCCATTCGTAATTTTTTGAGGAATCTCCATACAGCCTTCCATAGTGGTTGTACCAGTTTACATTCCCACCAGCAGTGTATGAGGGTTCCTTTTTGTCCACAGCCTCTCCAGCACTTGTTATCCCTTGTCT